>DWCF01001485.1:0-30185 GCA_018230265.1 Delias oraia | reverse complement strand
ATCCACAGAAATGCCAAGTGATTTAAAGAGTTTAAGCTCAAGATTATTAACAGTAGACTATGTGATTGGAAGAAAAACCGTTACTTTGATAATGTACAGGAGTTTGTGGACAACATATAAATAAAAACATATAAATAAAAACATATAAATAAAAACATATAAATAAAAATATTGACTTTATACAAACATTAACAATTAGTTCGGACTTAGAACATTGGTTTGCTTGCAAAGAAGTATTCTTGCAAAATATGTTGGCACTGTATGATTATCACCATAAAAAAATCATATTTAATGAAACTAAAGTTATATTATAATTATTATAAACCTTGCGGTAAACTGATAATGCAATAGTCGTTGAAGGGGTAGGCGTAGGCCATCGAAAAGAGTCTAGGCGACACAAAGTCTGCGAGAAGGTGTAAAGGCCTTATGTCAACAGTGTTAGTCATTTAAAAAAAACATCAAGAAGAGAATAGACTCGGTCCGTATGGTTACCGGATGGTCGGTGGTAGGGTCCGGCAGGGGGTCTGGTGTAGCCTCGGGGCAGGTGAGGCAGCGGGGCGCGGGCGGCCAGCCGTCGGCGGGCGCGGGCACGCGCACGCGGTACACGTGGCGCTCGCCCGCGCGCTCCGGCGCCGTGCCCACCACGTACCTACGGGAGGACGTTTCGATGGCGTTCTAATTACCTTTTTAGAGTTGGAACTATTATTGCGCTAAGAACTTCTACAATTATACCTATTCATGAATAGGTCAAAGACATTCAAATCTTAATATTTTGTCCAAATCGTAAACACGTACAGGTATCTTCTCCGCTCGTCCCAACCCACCAGCTGGGTGATTTCAAAGCTGCCTTGAGTGAGTGTCATCCTGGAGTCCTTGCCCAAGAGGACAGCATGCCGCCACACTCCCCCGTGATCGGTGACGGGCATGGTGGTGAACACGCCGCCGGGTCCTCCCACCAGCGCTCTCCCACCGCACCACCCACATTCCTCATCCTCGGGCTCCGCCCCTAGCCCTGACCAACGGGTGCCGTCTGTTTCGTCACGGTATATCTGAAACACGACATATTTTATATTATATAATTGGTATAGAAATAATGGATGGCCCGCCTTAAAGAGGAAACTGTCAACACATCAGAATAGTCCGCCCTGGCTGTTTCCAAACGCACCATTTCACCGTAATGAGCTGGTGAGTGCCCATCAGTGGAGCGAAACACTTACGTCCTGGCAGTTGTAATGGACGGCGCTGCAAATGGAAATGACGGAGACGTTCTGCGGCCTGTTTAGCAGCAGCACGCCAACCTGCCGCTCCGAAACCCAGCTGCTCCATCTCACGTACCAACCTGCAAATGGGCCATTATTATCATCACTTTTCTTGTGAGTGCGTGGCGAAATAGAGCCTTCATGGGTGTTGGCGTTAAACTCAAAAGATTAAACCTATTAAACACAAAAACTATTAATTACTATTAATACTGCGGCACCTTCAGTGAATTGTTGTGGAGTTCTCGACCTGAATTAGGTATCCAAGAACAGCAAACAAAACAAATGGCGAATAGCGAAAACAAAAGAACAAAATTGAGGCTGTCAAAGGATCGGCTTAGTGTAGGAGTAGTGAAAAGGGTAAGTCTGCGTACTTTTGTCCACTTGCGTGGAGAAGTGGAGGGCGTGCGGGAAGAGGAACTTGGGCGTCTTCAGGCTCACCACGTAGACCGTCGCCACGGGGTTGTTCGTGTTCACCTGCAATTTTTCTTTCAATGTTTTGTCATGTCTACGAGCACGAACGAGCATGTCTATCCGATACGCACGTTGCTGCATACTTGCGTAGGTGTTTATTACTATTTTATTTAGTTTAGCGACTGCTCTGTCATAGCGTCGCGCCTGGCGAGTTGCAACCAGGCGCTGGAGACGCCTCACAGCCAAGCGCTGTCCTCTTCACTTGTAATGGGTATTAGTAGTTGTTGTTTTAGTGTAATTTTAAACAATGTCCTTTGTATTATTTCGACGGACATGTTTACCAGACAGACAAAACTCGTTACTTACGCATTTATAAGCCGGTATGAGCACGATTTTGATTTCACCTGTGGGAATCGTATGGTCCTTATATTGGGGTAGGGCGGCGGCTCCGGCTGCTCGAGGCCGTACCAGGGGTACGTGTACCGCGGCACGAGGGAATCGTTGTAGCTGACGTACATGAGCGTCTGCCCGTCCGGGCTGAACCACAGCGCGTGCCCGAGTCGCATCGCCTCCGTCTCGTACAGGTAGTCGGGCACCCCGTTAAACATCACGCCAGGCTCGCCTGCGACAGTCATTTCACAATTCCTTATATTCTTATCAACGCCACTTGGCTCCAGTTCATGGACTGTGCACGCTGCGCCCGAATTTGGGAAGAACGAACGAGAAACTTGGGATACAATTTTCTTTAAGCATGCTCACAAATTATAATACTTGTAAATATAGCTAATACGTTATTCAATAAGTTATATTAGATAGGTGGGCATTTCCTCTACTCTTAAATTCCTACTCTGGTCCTATGATTCGACTGACGTATGAAAAAGAGGCAGAACTTCGATGGCAGTTTAGCGGTTTGATTGTTTGGTTATAATTTGGTGGAGCTGAATCTTTATAGGAGTGTCGCGTAAAAGGCATTTGTGTGTAGAAAAGAAACAAATAAAAATGCCTCCGAAACGGAGCAATTGAGCCGTAATTTTTTTAAATTCACATCGATTAGGTATGTCAAATTTGGAACTTAATTTAAATTGCACATTAATTGGTTCGGTCGTTAAGGCGGAATGACGTCACAGATAGACGTACAGACGGTATTCCGCTTGCATTAAGCGCGGCTGTCAAAAGCGCGTCAGAACTCTGCTTTGCTTTCGTGCAAATGGAATAGAATTAGCGAAGGCAACCTTACATTTACTTGTGGTGACGGACAGCGCACGTAAATGGTCAGAGCATAGTGAAAAGGCTTTTCTATTTGATGAAAGCTTCTTAGCGAAGGAATCGGGGCGTAAGCGGGACGAATATATGTATTGTTAACATCTTTTTGCTCAAGGTTCGCTGTAATTACGAAAGGGCAGAGGAAGATCAGTGATGTGAAGAAATGCAACATCACGAGTTTGTTTTCATGATCTTAATTGCTTTTACCTTAAATATAAACTTTTAAAACAAAACTTTTTCAGCTAGTCTGGAAAGGTACGCTATTGGCAGAGATACGAACCGTTACTTGTGATCCGGCACACGAGTGCTTTGAGCACTTTGGGCTTGTAATAGATGTCGTTGTCGTGCACGAAGACGAGGCCCGAGCCCACGGGCGCCCACTCCGCGTGCTGCAGCAGCGGCGCCGCGCGGTCATCCTCTATCGGGGACACCGGGATGCGATTCCTGTAAGTTCAAGAGAGGTGTCCTCGTAGCGATGAAGTGAAATGCTTTGTATACAAAGCAAATTATATTTGAAGAGAGACTATTAATGAAAAAGGATAAGTAATCTGCTTCATGAATTTATAAAGCTGCGAGCACGATGTAAAATAAAACAAATGACGTGTTTCGCTAAGCGAGTGAGGTTGCCGGAGGTTGTTAAGGTTGTTGGTTAAATAACAGCTTAAGCGGCGTAAAAGGCCGGCAACATAAAAAACGCGTGAATTGCGCTGTGGTAATTTATGGGCGGTGGTAATCATTTAGCCTGCGTAGTCTGTTATAAAAAGTACAGCACATGCCTTGTAATGACGTCGTAGACATGATACCGGGCGAGCCTGGCGTGCCTCCAGCCCGGTCTCACGTCCGATATGAGCAGCACAAACTTCAGATCTGCCGACACCTTGAAGTCGACGGCGTTCAGCTCGCGCTGCACATAATTAACAATTCATATGTGAGCACACGATTGCCAAATAGGCCGACTTCCCAGCCACCTACTTAGCGCAACTTCTGCTCCAGTGGTGGTATGTAAGTAGCAACAACACTGTACAAATTATATTATAAAAGTCAATCATTAATTACCAACATAAGCACATTATAAATTTATCAACAAGTGTTTCAAAAAGGCTTCAAGTGTTTCAAAAGCTTTCAAAAGTAGGTGACTAAAATAAATTGAGGAACAAATGTCAAAATCAGTTTTAGAGTGCATACTTTGCATACAAATTCCGTCCGCGGTGTGATACAACAGACAGGTGGGAGCTTTTACATTTCTTACAATTCACTTTACTAGCTATGTCCTGTTGTTGGGTCGTTGAAAAGTCTGATGGCAAATGAATAAGTACAAATAATGTTTTTTCTTGTTTACAGGTCCACATTCCCGTATCGGACGAAGATCAGGCGGGCGTCTCCTCAGCGCATGTCGTTTTGTTGACTTGTAATACATCTTTCACTAGCTAAATGTTGTTGTAATCTTTAGAAATTGGACGAAGCGTAAAACTTATCTTCTTCAGAATAACTCGGGCCATATTCAACGATTTTATTTGAGTATAATTATTGCCAGACTAAGTCGCTGCATTCAGATACAAAAAGCCTCTGATGCAATTCGGTATTACCATTATAGAAACCCTGTTACACTTTAATCTCCGGTAACAAAGTTTAACATTGGCATCAGATACGATTTAACAAGGTTTTATTTGGAAGCATCCGCATTCAACAATGAGGCAGCTAGATCCGATTTAAGTGGAGCCGTCTACGTCCAGATAAATAGCAATATTCTGAAGCCACACAGGGCTGCCTCTATCCTCAAAAATAAGTCTGCATAATATGTAAGCGTTGCTTTCAATAATTCCTATATAACAAGTCTCACATCTGCTATCATCGAACACTAATTAACTTTATTTTATTTAAAAAATTGACGCTTTAAAAATTGACCAACATTACCACTCATTCACTAATTAAATAGATGCCTCTTCAAATAACGTATTTCGGTTTTAAGAGTAGTTTGTGGGTTTTATGAACAACGGAGCATTTGAAACGCAGTGAAGGCAGCGCGGCGGCAGCCCTACCGCACGTGCTGTACAGATTGTTTGAATTTTTTCTACTTTTTCGCTGAGAATGAACAATTTATTCCAACCGGCGCTAAAACTGTGGAAATAAAACTTTCCGAAACAATTTCTCTTGACTGAATTTTAATCGTGCTTTTATTCGTTGCATCAAAAGTGCAAAAAATTGATAAGTATCGTCTTACAATTATCTGTTGGCACCATACCAGAAAAAACCTATCATATAGATGTATTTTCAAATTGCCTAAATAAAATACATTTACGCAACGATGCAGATAAGACAGAAATGCGATTGTTATTACTTTCTATTCGTAACCTTATCCAGACTTGACATCCACCTTTTTACTGACGTACCTACATATTAGTCTCGACTGATCTACGGAAGGCAGACTCTACAATACTCAAGTGAGGCCATCCGTCTCTCACAGCGGCTATACCTGAAGGAAATAGTTCTCAAAAGAGAAATATTTTTATTCTTAATATTTGACGAAAAGTTCTGTCATAATATTAATGAAATAAAATCATATTAAACCTTTAATTAAAAATGCCGCCTCCCGAATGCTCTACTTCGCCGTCTTAGCAAGCATTAAAGTTGTAATAAAACTTAAAAAATGATGCATTGCCCTTTAAGCTTATGCTATCTGTGTTTGTTTATTTTGTAGCTTAATATCCACTAAAAATCAGGCGGATAGGATTTTTTTACTCATTCTGAATATATATATAACTCATTTTGACAAAAAGTGTTAGTGGCGCTTTTTTTTCTTAGCACGGTAGAACTGTGTTATCATATTAAATAGCAATGCCCAAAAATTGATGACTGATTTGTCATATTTGCGACGTCTCTATTGAAATTATGATACTTCCAAGAGTTAGTAAACCGATTCTAATACATCTTTATTTACCAAAAGTGCTTATGGGAGCCTTTTTTTTGAATGACCGACTCGCTGTGTGGCCATACAGCCCTGACAGCGGGACAGCTCGCCGGGAGTTTACACGACTAGCGCAAGGGCGTCTCATGCGAGACTCGAACCACGGCTGGAACCATCATGGGAATTTAATGTGTTATAATATGTAGTTTAGTAGCGCGCCACTTAGTTTAGTTGCGCGTGTGTGTGTGCTGTGATGTCAAAAGGAAGATGATGAACGGATGCGAATATCATTCATTTTGCATGTTTTTCATTCATTGCATAATTATTAGATGTGATCAACATTTGAATTATATACATTTGTTTTGTTGGCGATATTCCGATGTCAGAAATGCAATAGTAAATTAGTTTGCGTTAAAATATTATTTCAAAGTAGTTTTTGAATTTTTTGTATCATTGTATTAGATTAATTGATTTTTTATGAAGTCACATGTAATGTTTAAAGTCCCTCTTAAGCGGTGTAATAAGCCGGCAACACAATGCGTGGACTTTGGCGCGGTTGTTCATGGGCGGCGCTGTTCTCTGACCATATAAGAGACTTACCTACTCCGTTGTCTTCTATAGAATAAAAAAAAACAGTTTTAACTGGAGCAGATCATTCTCGAGCGCAGATATAATTGTAGTGAAACAACTTTCATCGTTAAATAATTTACCATTCATTTAAGATTTAATTATATTTATTATTTCTGTGTCATTAACTAATTGTTGGTGAACTTTGAGTTCAGTTTACAGTTTTTTCCATGTATTCGACTTGACCGCTAATTTTTGAAAAACATAAAGAAACCATTTTAAACGTCTCAAAAATACTTAGCAGAAAAAATAATTGAAAAAGTTTCGAAATGAAGGCATTTCTTGCCTTATCGGCCCCAGATGATGCGCGGGGAAACTTGAAAAAATGTCTCCAGTTCTCGGTCGAGGAACCAATTGTTGTTACAATACTTAAAAGAAAAGTCGGCAGATGTTTACAAACACGTAGTAAATCCTTCTGTGGACGGATATAATATTTAACTCAAAGCTACGAGTGTTTTATGTGATCAAGCTGTTCCGGCATCCACGGCGAGAAGACAAAACGGTTCGTTCCAGTGCAAACAGTTGGCAATATGTAGCGGAGATCCACATCTCCGCTCAACACGCCCCCTTTATTACGCGGAGAAAGAAAAACGCCGACAGCTGTTCACCTCCAGCGACATTGCTCATTTACATTAAGCGATTTTCAAGTAGGGTAGCAATCAATTGTTATAATCAAAGTGAGTTTTATTTTCAATAATAGCATCATACAATTAATTTGTATAATGTTATAGGTGAGGGCGTTGACATGTCTTAAAGGAGACAATTCCTTTCATCTAGAAATTATCTATAATTTTACTAAATATTCATCTCATTAATGACTTCCACAACGGTGATTTCCAGTATAGGCGTATAATTTTTTTAAATGCCGTTATTAGATATATATAATGAACATAATATAATGCAACAGGCATTGGAATTTTTTGCCACTAGGACTATAAAATATTACTCACAAAAGTAGAATTGTTCATGAGTAGTCTGGTGGTGAAGTTCTTCACGTTGAACAGCGTGAGGCCACCCCATTGCGACCTGAACACCAGCTCCGTGTCTGCAAAAAACACAGCTGTTCATTTACAAAGAATTATAACAGCAAGTGTAATACCATTACCGGAAATCTTAATAAACAGATTTTAATAGCGGTAGCTAAGATATTGTTCTCTAACACGTATGCACGATTTTAGCACATAGGTGTCTTCGATGAATCAACTATCGACATGGTAGTATGTATAATTGAGATGTCCCAGTAAGTAATGGAAAATAGCCATCTGCGCATCATCGCCCGCTCCAATTCTGAAACTTTCAACTTGCAAGTAGACGTTACCGAGTTGAATCGCGGTTGACGGCGCCTCAATTGTAAAGCTTGCGTTAGCGTTCAATCGATCACTCCGCATTAGGCTGTCTCAAAACAAGTGGTTACCTTTTGAAATAATCTCAAAGTATTTTTGCCAATAAATTTTCATATCACAAAAAACAAAAGCAAAGTTTATTAGAAGGCTGTTTTTTTTGACCGTACCTACAGTAATAATGTGATACTGAAAGCGTGTAATCAAAACTCAAACGTTTCTAAAAGTGCACATAATAAAACAGAGATAAACAAGTCAAGAAATAAAGCCTGGAAAGTATTGCATTTGTTTTCCTGTAGGCTGACTGGACCGACCGGAAGATTAACTGACAGCGCCCTAATTGAGATTTAACGAATTTTTGCGTCGCTGACTGGAGAAAGATGACTCGCGGCCGCACGAAATACATTGGGTGGAGAGAGAGATAAGAATCGCTTTGACTTGTGTGACCGTACCTTATTATCTGCTGAAGTAAATAGTTTGATGATAATACAATTTCCACTAACGGAAAATGGTTTGATAACAAATCAAAGAATTGAATTTCACCGCCGAGCCTGCGCCGAGTGCCGTCATGAGTCTACGCCGTTATGAGTCTACGCCGTAGACAGCCTGCGCCGAGTGCCGTCATGTGTCTACGCTGTAGAGAGCCTGCGCCGAGTGCCGTCATGAGTCTACGCCGTAGAGAGCCTGCGCCGAGTGCCGTCATGAGTCTACGTCGTAGAGAGCCTGCGCCGAGTGCCGTCATGAGTCTACGCCGTAGAGAGCCTGCGCCGAGTGCCGTCATGAGTCTACGCCGTAGAGAGCCTGCGCCGAGTGCCGTCGTGAGTCTACGTCGTAGAGAGCCTGCGCCGAGTGCCGTCATGAGTCTATGGCGTAAAGAGCCTGCGCTGAGTGCCGTCATAAGTCTACGCCGCAGCCAGAGTGAATCAAATTTTAAAACCAATATCTATCGCAAAGGCTCCCAGTTTAATCAACTGAGTGCTCCCTGGAAGATCAAAAGATATCGATGCAAATTGTAAGTGTACCGATTAATCTACTTGTATCTACTACGGGCCAAGTTTTTCCTTTCATCTCTCAGTTCCGAATGGCTGGTGAAAATAGTATCTTAACTATTTAGTTGTAGCGTTATAAACAGTTACTAGTTGCATATCCTGTCTACGACTTCGTATTTTAAACATATTTAATTTAAAACTCATATAACAATAGAGAAGAAAAATATTTTTCATTTGTGTATAGTCTCATAAGCTACAGGGGTACCGGGTTAAAACCATTGTTTGAATAAAATTTATAATTAACTTGACTACTATACTACTATAACACGCATAAATTATACCGTTCAAGGGGTACCGTAAAATGCGAGCAAAACAACCAAAGCCCGGCTTGCGGAGCGGTTGTAGATGTTGCCGTTAGGTGTCACAAGTTTCATTCAATTTTGAAGAAAGATGTAGTTTGTTGTTAGTAGAGTCAATAGTTTTAACCGTGAATCATATTAGTGTGTACATATGACCCTAACGCAATCTCTTTGCACGTATGTCCGTAGCAGTGCATTTAGCGAGGATGAGGTGCGTGAGCTGCATGTAATCACGCTCGATTGTGTGTCTGTACGGAGCTTCGGTTTAACGCGTCGCCGACGCTTGCACGCGTGCTCCGGCTACATTGATTTATCGCTCGCGGCTACCAGCTTTAAAGTGCTTTCTTAAAACGACAGCGTTCATGATAAATGGCTTTGCATAACTTGTATATTTCATACAATTTGTTCAACACAAACTCGGAAGCGTTGCAAGCATGCTTTTCAGTTTTAATGAAATTTTCTAACAGAAATTAGATACAACTTGGATGCGATTACAGAAAATCGCAAAAAATCTAAAAGAGATTGTTATAGACGATACAGTTAGCAACAATTCCGAGAAGTCGTAGAGAAATAATAAAAAGTTATCAAAACAAAAGAAAAGATTATCTGGATATCAGTGGAGGTCAAATAGCAAGCAGCATTTTATTAATCTTTCTTATACTTTAGTCTTCATAAACGAGAGGGCGTATTTCTTCGTTTATTTACTTTAGTAAAATAATACAAACTCAGAACCCATCTTTAACAACCATCTTAGTCATTTACCAATAATGTGTTTGTTAATTCCTATCTATATTTTTCTATAACGTTTAAAAGCAGAATTTTAAACAAAAAACAACAATCATATTAAATAATACCTAAATCACAATTGACAGATTCGGAAATATTGCTTTTTTGAATTCTGCTTCTGTAGATCGGTTTATTTTTATATAACATCAGATGATTTGTATTTATCTGTCTGTAATATTTTCAATTTTATCGTGGATTTCAGTTTTCGCTGTCAAGCGCGGGCTTAGAATTGTGCTTTCCCATAGTATCCCGTGGGTGTCGTAAGAGGCGACTAAGGGACATCCCGAGGGTGAGCTGCGCGTATTATAAAATCTAGCTGCAATCGCTAACCTGCCTGCCAAGCGTGGCAATTACGGCAAATACCTCCATGGATATCCAAAAGGGAGGCCTATGTCCAATAGTGGACGTCCTACGGCTGAAATTATGATGATAAATATTTTAAATATTTTGCAATTCAATGCTACATTAATAATATAAATAAACTATTTAGCTAAAAGTGGCGGCCCGTTTACAAATGACATGAGCGATATTGTTGGCGCTCAGCCTGCCCACCGAACAACTGCTCCATTACCGCCTGGGCTTACGGGATTACACAGATTTAAACCCAAGATTAAAATCATATCAGAGTGAAAACGAAATAATACGTGAGGATTATTCTATGAAGCTACGCCATTCTTTTGTGAGAGCATAGAGGCGGCAGTGCGCCGCGTCGGTTCTACGCGATAGCTACCGATGCACTTACAGTCTACAGCCTATATTGCTGTTATCCGAATGAAATTAAAGAGATATAAGTTTTTATTTTGGGAATAGCTCTGGAAGGCGCATTTATAAATATCTTCTTTCCTTCATGGGTTAATATATATAATATTGAGATTGCAGAGAGATTGAACTATACTATATATATATTGTGCAATATACTATATATATATATATCTATTATATATTGTGCAATATACGCTTCAGCCTTTCTTTTATTACATCGAGAATTCGTCGTAGCACTTATCGTTGAATGTTGTTACTGGTGATGATCACTGTTCCTTAGGATCAAATCGAAACATTATCATAATTGACGAAAATATAAAACACTATAACCCAAAAAATAAGCCAGTAACAGAAATTGAAGCAAAAATCCAAACCAAGGTGAAAGTAAAAACCTTTGTCCGCCCGTCATAACTAAACAATAAATGAAGGAACGAGCTCTAATCTAAGAAAATGTCCAAGAGTCTCTGTCGGATTAGGTTGTGTCTAAAACACCGCGCTGAATTTAGCGAATCACGTTTCCTTTGGCTGCACTCGACAAGACCTGCAATGACTGTTACGCTTTGTGTTCGCAATTCTAGGAGTATGATCGAAGTTAAATTTCTTTTAGATTGCTGGGTCAAGTGTAAAATTATAAGACTGAGATCACCGACACAATATGTATGTAGTTAAACCATATAGACGTAACATTATTCTACTTGCTTACTTAATGACTTGTCCGAGTTACCGTGAAGTCAGGAGTAACGCATTCGAACCCTCGTTCACCACAAAGCATGGAGCTGACTGAGTACTAGCGTGAAACACTACTTGTACTGTGTTTCGTTTAATGAATGAGAATATCGGATGAATGAATTTGAATTTATCGCTCAAGTGACTAAAACCGGACAAAACAACCAAAGCGGACGTTTTGCAGTGGTTCTGCACGTGCACGTGCACGTGTGACAAGCCTTTACACCGACCAAATACAATTAATAAATTATTAATAATATACCGACCAGAAACCGAACCCGGCACCCATGGCAGACCGTTCAACAACTACCGAATACGAAACTGCATTATAACACACAAATGTCTATTCTTGTTGGATGTATTCTTTTATGAATATTATTGTTTGATTATACGATGAGTTGATGAATAAAGATTAATAATTAAATTCGCATAAACACTAACAACATTGTAGTCATGAAAAGATCTTGTTTTCTTAACAGAAGTTGAAGAATCTTCATTAGTAAAAAAGTACTTAATTAATAGTGCGGTCCCGCAGAAACCGACCGAATAAGGTTGCTAGTCTTATAATCTTTGGCCGAAATTAAGAGATGTTAGTATCGTAATTCACGCGTTATCGAACGCTTAACGTTCACAAAGGATCACGTTCATGACATGACACATTTTTCTCTTCTTCACCCGTCTTCCCGTTGTCGCTCGTAGCATTAAGTAGATTAAGAAGATAATTCAAATTCAAAAAAATTGAAATCTTATTATCAAAACAAGAAAGAAATAAGATGTGTTCATTTTGGACAACGACGAGATCCATATTCGAGTGGGTGTGGATAGTTATGCCTGATGTTATAACGGATCTTTAATTATTTTTTGTAATAGACTGAGCGGGGTTTGCGCATTGTCGAAATTCGTTGTTCCATATGCATCCATGATTCACATATATTAGCATAAGATATCATTAAAGAATTATTTATTTCCAATATATTATTGATAGTAGCTAATTATATCACAGACATGGCTAACACTATTTTAAGCTCCTACTTGACAGTCCTGGAAAGCCGGAAGCTTGTTTTATTATATATGCTTAAAAGGTTTTTAGGCAACATTTTCTCTCGACCGACTCGGTTATTCATATTTTTGTAACATATTACTGAAAATACCTACTTTCTTTACATATAAAAAAATTAAAGTACTTAACTGATTTTATAAAACGGAAGGTTGTTTGTTCAAAGGTATGATTAGATCAAATCCTATATTGATTGTACGCCTACGTCTGTGCTAAAAACAGCCGCATCGAAATTATTCCATTAGTTTTCGATGCTACTTCATTTTACATTTGACACTTTAATATATCCAACCGTACAATTTCCTTACACCTAGTTTAGGGGCTGTTTCACCTTACAAAATTTCAAACGATATAATATAAGAAGCGAAACTCTAGAGAGCGATTACTCGAAGCAATTAGGCGTAGGTAATAACCGGGCCGGTTGCCCGGCTATTCATTTTGCCCAGGACAGTTGAACCGACCGGGCCGCCCGCATCCGGACGCAAGACACGTCTTACACGGCTCTTTTGTATTTCGGAGCAATTCGGAAACTTTTGGGATTGAGATCCTTTCATATTGTACCTTTCGCTTCTTATTTTGCCTGTGTAAAGGTTTGTCCCAGACAGGGTCGAAAAATAGAACGCCTTAATACTTCACAACACAAGGAAAACTTATTTGAGTACGGCTATTGTGTTTTCATGTACCTAAAATAAATATCTTAAGAAAATTTTTTACATTATGTAACTATCAGTTAAGTATTAGATATAGGCTGATAAACTAGAATTCTTTGTGATTTAAATAAACAAATCTTTTATTACATTTTTACAAACGTTGCACATTAACTTACTCTCTGACAATCACAGAGTAACAAAGACACTGACTAAATAGATTAACAATGAAATTTTACCCAATATTAAGATTGCATTCAAATGTGCACTTTAGATTCCTTAAAAAAATGTATCTATCTCTTTTAAATAAACCGTTAGGCGATCACCCGAGAGCACGGATGTTAAGTAGTCACCCAGAGAAACGTAACGGGAAGCAGGAGTGACTCGAGCACTGTGCGCACTTGACATGTGCGCATGAACTTTGCTTGCTACACCACTTAAGCGGCATTTTTAAGGGCGCTGATATCCTCTCTCACTCTGCAAAATACAGTAGAACTATCATTTCACGTAGAGTATTCTGTGAGCCTCTGGTATCACTACGAGCCGGCCCAATTAATGCGTCCGCATATGCTTCAGTATGGCTCTCCCACGTGTGTGACAGTATTCCAACACTCGCCCGGGAACTGTCTAGCACTTCCAGGTACCAAAAAATTATAAATTAAATTATAATTTTTAATTGTCAAGACCGGGAATGGATCCCGATATCCCTCGCTTAAGGTATGAAATGATACGTTTAGTCATTATTATCGAGTACTACAATTAGAAAATTAAATAAGAGCCCACTTCTGGTTAGAATACACAATTTGACTAGAGATGTGGCCAGTCCGAGATAAGCTTTCTTCATATGAAAGAAACTAGCGGGTCGGACGGATGGGCTCGCGCGAGGTTCAAAAGCCCTGATTTCCTGTCGGGCAATAGTCAAAGCTTGCATTAGTGGAATCGCTGTGCCGAGTCGATGGCCTCACAGCGGCGGCTGGCGCAAGGCCAGATGCGACTGCGGCGAAGCCTCCACGACCTAATTCCGCTGAGCGGAACATTATTGCTCCTTCTGTGAATTATTTTAAAAGGATTTCACCTTAGTACTCACATACAAGTGAAATACTTTGAAGACAAGTAAGAAAACTAAACAATGCTCTTCAAACAAGGCTCACTGGAGGAATACCTCACAAAATCAGCCCAATATTGGCGGGCCTTTGGATGATAAGGCAATTGTGTCAGTTTATTCAGTTTGTTTGGTCGCGAGCCGACCCGTCACCCGACACGCCGTCAGAGGATATCTAACTATAAACAATGAGTTACTAATCCGTTTAATGTAATTAGAAAACAAATGATGCCATATTTATCAAATTGTTGACTAAAACAAAATGTGTGACAAAGCGTGGCAGTACATCGTCATCCTTCACATTTATGAGATTAATAAAGATTTGCAAATAAAAAGACTCATCCAGATAAAAAAACAACGCATGGGCTTGGTCAACAAGATGGCGTCGAAACGCGTCACTGAAACCGGGTAACAGTTGGCGCACATTGTCAATTTCGCTGCTGTATCGGCTCCTCAATATTGGTTATAACTTTAGCATTCACCTGTTCTAGAGTGGAAGAAGCATTAATGTTCAAATTTCACTTCCTTTTAATATCTCTTCCACGAGAGAATTCATTCATGAGATATTTTTCTTTCTAATAGTGAAATCTAATTCACAGTAATAAGGGCTATAGTTTATATACCTGTAATGAGACTGAGAATAAGTACTATATACACTAAATCACTAAGAAATTCAAAATTTTTAAAAACACAAGAAAAAGCAAACAACATTAAATGTAATAAGAATAAAGATTAAGATTTTTAATATAGCCGCGATCTCGCGAGCGTCGGTAAAAGCGTAATTATCTATAGTCATTCTAATGCCATTCTATAGTCAGCATGATGCGTGGCATAGCACTGGATGTTCATAGTGCTTAGATAAAGAATGAACACGTCTCATTAATATTATAACCAGGGATCGACAGTGTAATTATAAACTTTAAATGTCGTTTCTCTAATTGCAGAGGCACACAATCTAGTTATTACTTGTTGATACCTTCTAAGAAAATAGATAACCTTATATACATATTACAGGTAGTGAATAAAATAAAACGTTCTAGCTCCTATTAAAAGAACAGACATTTCAATGAATCGTTTGAATATAAATACAGCGGAACCAACTGCTTATTGATTTGCAGATGGGGTAATGTATGGGAGGAGACAGATGTTGGACTTGTTTGTTGAGTATAGCCACATAGTGACTCGTCATAACCTCATGTTAACCATGCGAACCGCCATCTGACGAACTATTGCGTTTCTACGTTTTCCGGCTTCCTGTCATTTAGATGTCTTAACTGGAAATGCTCCGTGTCAACGAAGCCAAGCCTTGGACTACATCATCTTCAGGACTTGTATTTACAGTCAAGAGCAGCAAGGAGTCGGCGGAGTTCTTCTTTCCCACTACATTACCAACGAACAGGTGATTTGTCGCAGCTTAATTCAAGGATTTCTCTTTCATGTATGGCCTATTCAATTCGAGATTAATAATGTAAGCATGAGAACACGGGTTAAGCTTTTGTTAAAGAAACAATCGCAAACCTCGTAGAGCTCCTGAAATTGAGGTACCCGGCCTTTCTGTTTGGAAAATTGGTGAATGCCTAAGCAAAATTGATGAAATTTTCAAGGTGTAAAAAATTTACCACTAATAATTATTCATTTTTCTTGGCTTGCGGGAATTGAGGAGGTTCTTGAAGGGAGAATTATTTCAAACACTTTTATAAATATAAGCGACCACATTTGTATTTTGTAGTCGCTCCTCGTGAAATGTCAGTAGTCATGAAGTGCGATTTGACAGTTGACATTTCAATTTAGTGGTTGGCATTACGAACTATATTTTGTAAATTCTACTCAAAATCAGAAAAAGTATAAACACGTAATATTTGACGTGCATTGTCGAAGTGAATCCAATGACGCTTCTATATATTTGGGAGTCCAGCGTTCACTTATTGAGTAGAGAAATAGAGTAGGTACAAATGAAAAGTGCGGAGAAGGGGGAGTCTCACGTGCCAGCTTTGACAGCGCTCTTTTTGCTCGGAATGTCAGTCACTTAAAAGCATACTGAGTTATTTGGCTCTGATTTGGTGTTTGTGGCTTAGAACTGCGCGCCGTCAACCGCATCACTCATTCTGTCAGTCCGTCTGTCCGTCCGCGTGTCTACTTTATATATTGCTACACGATGGATTTGCTCAGCCACAGCTATTTAATATGCGCATACGTGAAATATGACTCTGTACTCTGTCACTTAAATAAATATCTATAACCTACTGTGCAAACAAAGAGGTGTTTCATTTACCCGTGAGAGAGTCATGTTGAAGCATATAATGCTGCACTAATTAGGCTGGCTGGTCCGAAGTGATACCACGGTTTCACAGTAATACCAGATTGAAACAGTACTTGTACTGTTTCGCTGAACGAGTGAGGATATCGCAGGCGATAAAGCCGGCCAAACAACGCGGTGGTTATCAAAGAGGAATTTGCCTGTGACATTGCTTGCTACACTATAAAACGTTCAAGTGCGTTCAGTTCAGGCTTCTCTGTTCATGCTGACTGAGTGTGTGAAGGTCAAAGTGAATCGCTCTCTGAGGCGTTTAGTTTTGATGAAACGCTGCCCTCGCCTCGCAAATATTCATCATTTTTGGGTTCGCCGAGTCTCAATGGATTAAGGGAATTTTATCGTTTCTTATACATGTTACAAATTCATGTTGAATTTTATTTCGGAACCTGAATACTACGGGAAATTTTTCACTGTTTTAACTGAAATCTACGTCTTTATTGTTTATGAACAGGAATATCCGGTTTTAGATAATTTGTCCTAACCTTGGAGTCACTGCACACTAGTTGTGTTACAAGTGAGTTGCCTTTTGAGGACAACACGATCATTATAGAGCGTCCCGAAGTCGCACCGATGCAAAAAGAACGCTCCCGGCTCCAAAGAGCGAAAGGGGAGAACAAACTTCGAGATTAGAAACGAAGATAAAACTCATCTACAAGTATCAGTGTAAGTTCTATAAAAGTGTCACATAATATGATTAAAGCTGCATTATTAAGCTGAAATGTCCGTTACACAAGCGCTTGATCGCGGGAGCGGCGTCCGTCACAAAAGCGAGAGTCATCTAGATTGCACGAGCAAACAACGACTCTGTTGACTCTGCCGCAAGTCAAAACGAGAACGACGACATGAAAAATGAGTTCAGACGATTGAGAGAAATTTAATTACTTTAAGTGTGTTTTCGTCGCATTTTTAGGTTTTCTTTTTTCACTCGACTGCGCGAAACTATTACGTGGAATCATCGTCTATCGATCGTCAAATTAAATTTTAAACTAAGCTTAAAAGTTTAATGTTTTTCATAATTAATTGATGTAAGATTCATTCAAAATAAAAAAACAAAAACACTAGAAACAATTAATTATTACCAAAAAAGCAGGATGTGTTTGATATTTTTGTTATTTGCAAAGCGTTTTTCAAATTAATCTCGGTTTTATCGTGTTTCGTAATGGCAAGCTCAAAAGTTAAGAGACTGCAATTGTTTAAATGGAAATCTTCAAACAAGAGGATATCTTTGAGAGGAAAGCTCTATCCTTAAAATCTTAAATCGCGGAACCTAAATTACAATTATTAAAGGGAATCCCCTTTAATAATTGTAATTTAGGTTCCGCGGAAACAAAAGATCCCGAAGTGAAAATGGACGATAAGAACTAGTCGGAAATGAAGAAAACTCGCCGCGCATCCGACACCGTGCGACGTAATCGAGTAGGCTTCACTTTTTCAATTAAACGTACTTCGAAAAGAAGCGCCTTCTCTGTTTGACATGTTTTGTATCTTTGATGAGTAGGCTGCGGGAAGGGCCCAACAAGTGCCCCTCTTAGCCATTTGTCTGCTTGGGTAGGCTAATCGTCGTACTCGAAAATGAATAATGAAAACTTGTACACAAAATGAGCCTTCATTCAAAAGAGGCTTCAAAGCCAATAATACCTCTAGTGGAAGATAACTCTGTCGTTTTTTGCAAAGACGGTTTTCACAAGTAATTTTCACGTTCCCAGTGTTCTTTTACAAGGGACAATCGTAC
Source organism: Delias oraia (assembly GCA_018230265.1). NCBI lineage: Eukaryota > Metazoa > Arthropoda > Insecta > Lepidoptera > Pieridae > Delias > Delias oraia. The sequence continues at coordinate 11,906 of DWCF01001485.1, read as the reverse complement.
TAACGCAAATGACGCCTTATTGCATCACAGTAAAGTATACTTTTGTTCGTTTACGACAAACGAAATTTAGTAGGAAAATGTACCTTACAACATTACAATAGGGAACATTTTTGAAAATAAAGTTTGTGGTTTGAAAACGTATTTAATGCGCCCGCAATAAAGCTTAGAATCGTTAGATGTGGTTACGCGAATGCCTTTGAGACTGGCTTATCTTAGGTCTGAGAAGTAACTTGAGTGCCACGCGATTTTCCTTTTCTCATCCTCACTGCTTCGAGCAGTGCACATTTCTCGATGGCCCCTAATATTCCCATATTTCTTTACTTATAAATATTTGATTACTTGCAGCGCTGGTGTGAATCCTGAAACAACATGTATTAGACAATTTTCATATAACAGAATCAGGATGAAGTTGACTTGCCACAGTCTACATTATCAAGATTAGCTTCGTTCTACGACTTTATTGAGGTTCTAGTTTGAATAAACTTTTTTATATCCATATTTAGTTACTAACCTATCCCCAGAAGTTCGGCAACACACCCGCGGCTCTGCAAGGACTGGGGGTGTCCATGGGCTGAGGACCACCTGCCCTAGATGAGCTTGCAGCTAGTTTACCATCGATTGTATAAAAAAAATTGTGCGTCCGATACATTTTAACGATCGCCTTGCAAGATTACCCTTTCAGTGGCCTTAAAACGGTTGATGCCGAAATTTTTGAAAAAAGTCAAACTACTTCGACCTGCCTTTCGTTTGATACATCATTCATTAAAATCGGACCAAAAAGTGGCGATACGAGTCTAATAAAATACCCGTTCTTTCCAGTCTAGAAAGAGTTTTTACCTCTCCAAAGTGGCCCCGTTAAAAAATTTGTTAAGAATAGGTACTTGTTTATAGCAACTTATTCGGTGGCTCTTCAACAAACGTGTGATTTCGGAAATTGTAAAGCTAACAGACTTAGCTAGAGCCATTTCTCGAATGGCGCGTGCACTGACTGTGCAAAGAGCGTCCGAAACTATGACACGATGCCCTCCATTTTGCCCTCCAAGTTAGATCCTTTGTCTTCAAAGTCAGCCTGCTTCCACATTTTGTGTTTTTTTTTGTACAACGACACAAACTGTAACGAAAGTTGGTGTTACATATTTTAGAAATAAGAAAAAGGTATTCACCTGTCAGATATGCCAAAGATTACAAAAACTACTATGTTCTAGTATGTCCACTAAATTGAAGCGGATGAAAAGGGACAGCGCAGACTGTAAACCTGTGTTTGACCGCCGGGCCTCAGCACCCCTCGGTCTCTTAAATTCGCACGTCCAGTAGACAAGAGAACAACAACAGAAATAGTTTGAAAAAAGGATGAGACGTTTTTACTGCTGCTTGTAAGCGCCCCATAGGGCGCAACATAAATAGTGGCTGCTTAGTCGTATATCAAGATTCGACTCTTCCTCGACCCGCTAAACCTTTACGCAAATATTCGTCCTCTCCCCAGGCTCGGGGTGGCGCGGGCGGGAGGCTGTTGGGAAAACATACATCGCTACCCCGTGTTGTTTCCTCAGCGTAATTTGTGCCGCACACGCTTTTTTAACGTACACTTTAATGGCTCTTAAGAGCTTTCAACTTGAGTTCAAAAATTCTTTTGTAGCGAAAAGTTCGGAGTTTGATAAAGGTTTAGATGTATTGATGCTTATAATAAATTCATAAAATTAAACACTTCTGTACCATGAAAACCAGACGAAAGAATACTGACGTATAAGTTTGGAGTGTTTGTGTGGATGTTGCATCGAACAATAGGACTTATCTTTTTTCTTATGTATATTGCAGCTATTCATCTACAGCAACGATACAATGGGTCGTACTATGGGTTGGGGATAGTACACTCGATATCACACAGACTCTGTTCCTCTTTCTTTCTCCATAGTGAGTAGCAATATTATAATTCTGTTTACAGTAAATGTATTGATTATTCTTAGTCAAGCCTTTGAAATATTTAGGTAATAGACATATTTCAGCCAAGTTGAAATATTTCTCAACGAAGAAAAAAGCCGTTTTTCAGTTCTGTATGACTTAATTTATGTTTGAAAACGCTCCGCTTCAGATTAAGCTTAATTCATTACGAAATTAAGTTTATACCACCTCGCTGAATATAATTGCATTTAATTTAATATTTATAATACCGGAATAAATGAGTGTGCCTCTAACTTTCTTAAATCTCTGAGATTTAAGATGTGAATGGTATTAGGGCTGAAATGAAAAAAAAAAATAATTTAGTGATTTATACAAGATTTGTACAGTGTAGGTACCTACAATAATAACTAAAATGTGTCGGAGGCTTATAATATTCTTGGAGGTAAAATAACATAAAACGAAAAGGGCGACCGTAAGCGCTGCGTGATTGTGAAGGCTTAATATGGCAAAGATACGAAAAAAAGCCTTTCTACATTACTTTGGTGTTTTCATGTAATTAATTCGAATTCCTGACGTATATTTGATACTGGCAATGTGTCTAACCAAAAATTATGGGTGAAAATATTGACGCAGTGATTGGCTTCGTTTGAATAATAATAAGTGAAGCTAAGACTACTCGTGTTTACAGGCTGAGCTGAAATATTAATTAAAACAGCAGAGTTCATCGGCCGATACCGTCAGGTGTAAAATAAACCGTCACTCAGACGCGGAGCCGACGCAAATTGTTGCTTGTTTAGTGGCTTAGTTGGATAGGGCTGCATTGCCACGTCGCAAAGGAAAACATTGAGTGAGAGCTATCCTACGAATTTGCGATAGCTATTAATTAGTGGAGTATTAAACATATGCCGCACACGGACGGAGATGTCCTTTGTAGGATCCTAAGCCAGTTTAGAGATACATCAACTGAAGTATCAAATAAGTTACTACTACATACTAAATACAACATTTCATTATTTCAGGGCAAAAGAACATAAGAAAATACAAAGGACAGCACAATTTCTTTATGCTACCACGACGATAAAGTTGATTTGCAGGAGCAAGCGAAGTAAAGCCAGCGATGAGCGCGAAGTGGCGCGGGACAGCCCTGAGGCGAACGAACGCCGACGCCGCGCTCCAATGCTACTTTGTGAGAATCATGAAAAAAGTTGGCGCCGCTTTATCACAAGCGTTAGCAAAGCTGAAGCCCGCGTCTTTGTTTGTGTCCGGGAATAATACAATTTCTGATCAAATTCGATTTCTTTCCCCCTTTCGGAGCGGGCCGGATTTCAATGAAACTCATTGCCAATATAGTAGTCCACGAATCGAGAACTATCAATAAGTCATTCTATAATAATAAACAAATAAATCCAAAGCATGGTTCTCTCTCGCGGAGAAAGAACGACGCCACATACCTGAGAGCCACGTGCCGTTGAAGGGCTTGTGGTGCTCCGCGAGCACGTCGGCGAGCGTAGGCCGGCGGCCGCGGCCTCTGCCGCCGTCGCCCGCCGGCGTGAGCAGCGCGATGCTGAACACAATGAGGCCCAGCACCGCCGCGATCACCAGCAGCGCGATGAGGATGCCGCGCCAGTTGCGCTGCGTGGGCGTGGCCACCGCCAGCTCCTGCACCAACCACACAAGTCACTAACTAGGTTGACGTTATGTGCTAATGCGTCACATCAGGGTGGACAGCAAAACGACGACCGACATTTAATTGCTCTGAAGAGAAACGATTGCAATTCGGTTTAACTTTATTAGCCAAAAACTCACCTCACAAGGTAAACAACATTCAAGCTATTTTTTAAGCTAGTTCCTATTTATCCAAATTCATTTAAATACGAAACTTATTCGCTGAAACGTCTCCTAAACACGACAACGACATGGCCTTCATCTTCCGTCAGCTGTCATAGATACGTAAGATGTCAAATTAAACGAAGCTACACATTTACTAATAACAATTCGGTTATATTGGTTTTGTTAGTTGAAAAGCTGCCACGTAGCAGGGCCTTGGAAGGCCACCGCCCTTTCGTACATCGTAAAATGGAGAAAGCCATTCGTGCCCTGCATGGTCGCATTGGCACGGTGCAAGTCTTTATTATACTCCTAAACCACGACAGGCCATAGAGATAGTCGTCGCTGCATACATCTACACTTTTAAAATTAAATATAAATCCTACTCAGATTCCATTGTGTGGTTGCGATTGAAACAAACATATGAAAAGTAATCGCAACGTTGGCGGCAAATCACGATTTCTAATCCATTTCACGAAAGACAAGTCGTATGCCGTGATGTCATCTCGATGTAAAACCAGCCGAATGCTCTAAAGACATTACATCTAAATGTAATCAATCAGCTAGAATCACACAATACGAGAGATCAATATTGTATCGTATTTAAAGGCAAATAATGAAAATGGATGGCTCTTGGTTTTATAAAACTTCATCATTAGAGAAATAAAGAGAAATTCGCACCAAACGCTCGCATTGAATCCCAATGAAATATCTTAACAGCTTTCAGCTGTTGCGGCTCGGCTTCAATCAAGTTCAAACGACTTCGATTACCTCCACAAAATATGAACTGCAAACAAAGACGGGAGTTATTCGCGGGCGGCGTTCGACTCGCTCTTAACCGCCTCGAAAAGAGTGGGCTTTCCTAGGTCTATGGTGAGGCGTCGTAGCTTCGAAACGAATGAATGAATGAGCTTGATTTTTGGTTTTTTGCTTGATATATTCGTAGTTAAGGCAATCTTTGGGTTGGAGTTAGATTTTCTTTCGTTTTCGTTTGAATTAGTTTCTATTACATGTTTTGGACGATAGTTTTGGCTTACCACAACATTGGCCTTATTAAGTTGTGTGCCTTTCCAAAATAGCCAAACACGGAGACAAGAGAATCAGTCTGATGGCAAGACATTCGCCTTTCGCTTGCGGCTTCATTGAAGGCCTCTGGCGAGCTAGTGCCACTCTTATTTGATTAATGGTTTGGGGAGTTCATTAAGGACTGAATACGGCTTTTCATGATTCAAAGTAAACGCTCAATCATGGGGCCATTCGGGACTTCGCCTTTCGGAATTCTTTAGGGCTTACAAATATTATCGCTCAATATTAACAGCAGTCAGACGAAATGTGAACCTATTCTCATATTTAACAATGGCTTTCGTTTAGTCAGGAAAAACAAAACAGATAAGCTCATTCTTAGCTTCATTCAAATTAAAGTTGCATCGGAAAGTATCACTAGAAAGAGAATCGACTCGTGCAAGAATATTCACGAAAAGCAGAAATCCAGGAACGCAACCCACCCAATTCACTCTTGGACTGAGGGGGCGCCAGCGCCCGCCACCGAAAAACTTGACGCGCGATCACGCCACTCTGTTTATTGTTTCACGACAAGTTTAGCCACAAATTATTTATTCGTCCCTCACGGTGGTGAGAATATGTGCCGCGGAGACTCGGAGCGATGGCCACTACACGACTAGCCTAGCCTGTTTCTTTCCTCAGTGTACAGATTGTAACATATAGAATTCATAAATGAATGTAGTGCCATTGTAGAGCTTCACATCGAATGGATGTTGCTGCTGTATCAAAATTACTTAGTTCATTTAGATAAATTTCAAAAATAGTGTCGACAGCATCGCTATGTGAGCAGAGTAACGTATGAGTAGTGTAGCGTGAAAACAGAAAAGATTGTTTGTCTTTGGTGACTAGCTGAATCGCAATGGTCGCAGAGAATCAGGATCGCAATCGAACGCGACCAGCCTCCTTGGCGGCTCTCCGGCGGCTCTCCGGCGGCCGGCGGTCGACACACGCACATTTTTTATTCGTAAGCATTTCTCGTTTATAACTAATATGTATTGCTCATTGTTAAATAACATTGTCTAAATTCATCAAAGGATTTTGTGATCCTTTGTAAAAACATGTGTGATATATGTGTGGTGTATATTCGATTGTGCGCATGAAGCAGCGGCATCACGAGAGGCATTCGCACGTCCCGGTTCGCGAAAGACGCGATCTTTCGCGTCGCCCGAGGCCAAACCTTCTGCCACGGCTTGTATCGAGATGAATCGCACAACATTTGACAAGTAATATGGGTATAATATTATTTATTTTAAAGCCCGGGAGCTATCGATCGTCGCACACCAGTTGGTAGGACGAGTGAGGCGGGTTGGGGAGCGCGGAAGGTGCGGAGGGGTACGCGGGAGGTGCGGGAGGTGCGGGAGGGAGGTGAGCTCTAATAATAGGATCTCATTGTTATCGAGTGAACGAAACAACTGGTTAAAGTTGTTGCTACTTATGACATTAAAATAAATCAAAAGAAAAAAGAAAAGAAATAAATGAAAGAGAAAACCACGCCTGGCGTGGCAATTATTGTGATATTCCACATCACTGGATGAAAACACAACGCTATGAACATTATACTCTACTCTATCAATCCCTCTACATGCTACAAAACACATTTTTGGTGAGAGAAAAATACGGATTCCTTACAAAAACTTTTAAGCAAATTTCTATTAGAATAAGAGAATTGTATGTGTTTTAGCCACTGGCCAATCTATCTGGCTTTCGCGAGGCTCACGACTCCGATCCATCAATAACGTAAAACTAATACAGATAACAAATCACATATTTATTCCAATCACATATTCAATCTACCGCGACTGGAAATAAATTGAATAGTCTGTACGGAGTCCAACTGGCCAACAGTCCCGAGGCGCAAAAGCTCGCATATACGGAAGCATTTTATATAAGACTTAGTCACTGATCTTCTAATACCCGAAGAGGGTCGAAAAGGCTCCCGGTTTATTCGAAGTTGAGACTAAGTTGTGTGTGAAATGTCAGCTGGCACTGAAGCACGTGAAATAAATCTAGTCGGCAAGTTCAGGCCACGTTGCAGCCTTCAGCCGAATTTTACGCTGTTAACCGGCTATCTCCAATTAGTGATCTAGCAGCATCCTCACTAATTACGCGAAACTTGTTTGATGAAAATAATAATTGAAGCTGGCATTCCTCTGACTCCCGAACCGGCCCAACTAATGCGTCAGCATAAGCTTCTGCGTGGCTTTCCCACGAGGGACACTATTGTCAAGCCCTTCCTAAGACCAATTAAAACTCTATTCATAACACTACCCAGCCACAAGGCTCTTCAAATTACTAATAAAAGTATGTTAAGAATTTCATACGCCTACTGCTAGTACTTTCTCAGTGAAACATTCATCGGTACGTCCTCCGTGAGACATTATTCGACCTTTCGTCGAGCTGACGTTTACCAGGTTGAGTTCCACGACGTTGCGTATCACGCGAGCAGAGCTTATTCAGTGCATATTCTACTCACAAGAGTGATAACTTTAAACCGCATTGTACTACTAATAAATTGCTGTGCAACGATTTGTACAACCGCTCCAAATGGCCTTCAATATTGATGAAAGATTAATTTGTCGGAAGAGCCGCGGTGAACCTAATAATTTTAGATTATATATTTATTATAATTATATTTCTATTTACTTATAATTCAGATTGAACCGACTTTATCGAGAAGAATAAATAGTTTTTTTTGTAACAATTTGATATGCGAAGTAAATCTTAACTATGAATTGATTTTTGTGATTATCAATTTACATTAATAAAAAATTAAATAAAAAATTTAGTTTTCCACTGACAATGACCAATGTTAATATGTGTCTCGTGTTGTTATGCTCAAAAGAGTTAATGAAAGTTAAAATGAATATATCACCAGTTAAATATGAACATGGCCAAGTGAACAAAAATTGCTTCGGTTATTAAGTTAAAGAATAAACTAGTCTTAAATAAGAATTTGCGCACCATTAGAGCCCTAAAGAGTGAACTTTCAATGTTTCCGCTTCCTTCATTCGTGTTTCTCACGACAGCTATACAACTCGTTCAGACCAAGTTGTTCTGCCAGAGGGAAAATAGAAATAAACCAGGACCGCCGTAAGCTCGTCGGCCTAATGACGCTAGTGAGTGGACGCTCGTTAAAGTATCGCAAAGGGCACAAATCACTCGGACTTTAGTCGCATCTCGTTGACGTGGCGCCGTTCGGCCGCTGCCACTACGCCGCGGCGACATTTTACCCTCTTAATGCCACACAGGAGCACTTATGAACGTCTTAGTACCTAAAATTGCAACTGTTAAACACGTCCAAATCAGAGAAGAGCAAGCAACAAAATAATTCGGGTTTCATTGTTTGTGCTCTGCGTTGGCAATGTTGTGTCCATGAATGTTTAGAGTTTGAGCTGTTAATGCCAAGCGACGATATTTTTGAAGAATCTTTTTCTCAATATTAGCTTTAAACTTCTTTAAAGACCGATCTTGTCCTACGCTTGGATATTATTCATAAAAGAAACATTCCTACTCAATTTGCTTGAAATTGCTCATTGTATTTTAGTAGGTATATGTGATAAAGAATTATACGGCAAATGTCAACTCGATTCCTAAAGTGAGGTGAAGCAAATTTAAAACAATATTAAGTCCTAATAATTGTGGGCCATTGGGAAAGACGTCTACTCAACGGAAGTTGCTATTAAATAAATAAATTGATAATATTGACATAAAACGAGCCGTCTTAGCGGATCTTCAGCCGAGCATTTCGATCAAGCGCCCCGGAAACGTTTCAGTCTTAGTGTTTTATTTACATTGAATAATCGGAATATTTCTAGGTGAATATTCGAGGAGCTGGAGCGAGGCATTCCTTCCTATGTAAACCTATATCTTATATCCCGAGAATGTAGCATCTCGTAAATACTAATAGAATTTAAGATTGTCAGCTTTTCCACAAATTTCGCACAGGTTAGGCTTAAGTTGTGGCTGTTTTTTGAAGTTTATCTGAGCGCATATCGAAAGGGTATCTGTTGGTTGAAATAGACGATTCAAAAATGGGTTTTTTGTTTGACTTATAATTGAAGACAACTAGTGAGTTGGTTTGTTTGGAGAACGCGTCAATCTCAGTTACGGATTTAAAATGAATTTGCAAGATAACGTCTAGGTTACATTAGAGAAAGAGAGAAACACGTGTCGAAATGCCTTGAATAGGTAAAACGACTGACAAAAATTCGTTGCCATCAAAGCCTTTATAATGGCAGATTTCCAAGGCAGCACACCTCGCTTTAGCTATATTAAGTATTAGAAAAAATACAGGAAGGTACATATATTTACGTTGTAACAAATAATGGTTGTCCTGAAAAATTTGCTTTGTGAATTTAGCTTCAGTGTGGAACACAAAAGCCGTTTGAATTATATGTATTAAAGGCAGAGTATACGTATTTTCCATTGATGGAGTCGCTGGTTTCATATTTGTTATGAAATTGAGCAAGTAGCAGTCAAGGCGTACATTTAAATAGAGAGCTGATGTAATATGGGTCCTGACTAAGCCCCGCTATCAGCTACTCATACAAGTATTTTTTGGAAATTTTTATAATGATAATCGGGAGATAAGCGGCCCTTTTCCTATGGACACCTCCAGCCCCTGCCTCCAGCCCTAGGTCACGTCGCCAGCGGTGTGCGGATAGGTACGCCCTTTTTTCAAGGTCCCAAGTTGTATTGGTTTGGAAATAGACCTGTAGGCAGCTGATCCGCGGCGCGGTGGTGCGTAGCACAATATATCATAAAAGCCATCAGGCTGCTACAGGTGAAATTAAACATTGCATAACGACTAGTTATGGTTGGCCGAGAGAGTAAGGAGCCACTAGATTCACCAAAACACTTTATTAAAAGCGGTGAAAAATTCAATCATACTCCAAGACGCTGTAGTGGCCCGCGTCGAGGAAGCCCGAGAAGAGGAGGTGCTTGACGGTGGGGCCGCGGCCGTAGTCGATGGTCTTGACGGCCGAGCTCATGTGCACCACGAAGGTGAAGTCGCGGTAGAGCTCGCTGACGCAGTGCAGCTCCACGTGGCCGGCGTACTCGCCGTCGCGCGCCATGAGGCCACGGTAGTCCGCGGCGCGTTGGATGCACGCGCCATACGACCGGTCGCCGATGATGAAGTCCTTGAAACGCGCCCACTCGGCCACCACGCGCTCCACCACGCGCAGCCGGATCTCGCGGTGCTTGTCCTGCGTGCCGCACACGCAGTACGACACCGAGCGGAAGAGGCAGTTGCCGTCGCCGCGGATCGGCACCACGCGCCGCGCCATGCCGCCGCCTCTGCGCCCCTGCTGCCGCGCCCTCCGCTGCCGCATCGCTATCGGACGAGCTGGCTCGCCCATTTCCTTCTCATCTTGCCTCACCGACGTGTCGGGACTCGGGCGGTCGCCGGATGCTGGCTAGCCTCTCAGTAAATGGAATCACATCGCCTGACGGAGCTTGTGCTTGTCACTAATGAAAAGTCACGTCACCGACTGAAAAGTTCTTTGTTGTCAACGAATGCGCCCCCATCCGCCCCGGCGCAGTACCACTAAATTCATCGTTTTAGGAAATAACCCTCAAATTCGTGGTTTAAAGTATGGGTTATGAGATAATTGATATTTAATTCAATATTTAACAATGACACAATAAATTACAGTTGTAGTCTATTATTATAGGTCTGTAATTAGTAGACATAGTGGACGCATGACAGCCTGTCACTCGCGCAGAGTTTCATTGCCATGAGGCCGGTAATAAAAGACTTTTCCGAAGAGACCCATTATCTGATTGATAAAGTTGATTCAATGAAGAACAACGGACGCTTGTGAATGTAAAGCGTACGCAGCGTGTGCGCATTTGGTGAGAAGCGAATTGAAAGGCGTTCCAAGTGAAGCAGGTTACATTCGTCAAAGTTACTGCTTTTTACGGGTAATTAAGAGGTTAATAGTTCATAACCAGTTTTTATTTATTAATTACAGGATACCTCTTATATTTAACGGTACTTAGCAACTGAGGTTTACGACGCGTCGATTATATGAACGGCGAGCTTTGCGTAATGTACCCAATTATAGAAATTCGTTATCAATCAATTAATAACTGGTAAAATATAGTAATGTTTGGTTCACTTAAATAAGGAATGATTTTATTGATGATATATAATGATCACAACGATGTAACCACTCTGAACTCACTCATACTTTATCTAAAAGAGAAAGAGTAATTTGTAATTAACACAGCCAACAATGTCGTGATTTTAAGAATTTCACAAACCTGCCTTAGTGATTACAATTTCTCAATTTCATCTTTGGCTTAGTTGTGAGTGTAGTAAGATATCTTCCTGCGGTATTTGCGTATGCGGAGACAATATTCCACTGTGGCCAGTATATAATGCTTTGCTGAAGATTTACGAGGCAGGAGGTAGTTGCGTGATGTCTATTCCGTTATTCCGTTGTCACGCAAGATGGCCGCCGATCTTTATGGCGGAGACGAGGTGCCTAGCACGTCTGGCGCAAGAATGGGCGAGACGTTATTCATACAAGGCGTCTCCGGTTTCTCATGAGGTCTTAATCTCACCAGCCACTTTGGTTTATTGCTTCTGAGTGTCACTTAAAGGCGTTCAGGTTCTTCGCGACGAGAACCGTGATACGCGTGCTCACTTGATTCTATCACCGCGCTGTTTTCAGATTCGCTCTTGACCACTCGTAAATTAGTACACGATACTGCGAAGTGCTGAACAATACCAGAAAGCTATAAAGGGAAGTAAGCTAGGTGAATACGATTATATATGGTAGCAAGTAATGTGACAGCCGCTCCTGACCCACTTTGCCGTAGACCCAGACAAATGAGATAAGCGTCGCGTTTAATTTAAAAGCGAATAAAACATCTTAAAAGCCAATTTGCCAGCTGGTTGGCTCACCTCCACTCCAAGCACCCACACAAATTGCTCTCCCGCCACTCTGTACGTCTCGCCCGCAGCGACCAAGTCGACGGCCATTTGAGAAAATAAAAGAAGCGCACGGAGTACATATACTTACCTACCTACCTACTTACCATATTAAAGGTTTAAATTGGTAGACTTGGTGCAGTCATTTGATAGCTGAAGTACAAAACAGTTCACATGT
>DWCF01001484.1:0-30209 GCA_018230265.1 Delias oraia | reverse complement strand
ACAGATCTGTCACATCTATTATAAACAATAGAGACCGTAATTTGGAGTAGACACGTAAGACAATCAAGTATGCCTCATTGGAAAGTTACCTAATAAGCTTAAAACTTGGATTAGAAGACTTCAAAGGTCAGATATTGAGACATGCATCCATTATCAAAGTTATAATTTTTAAACATTAAATTACAATATCTTGAATATAAAAGAAAGTGCAGTACAATAAAAAAACTAACAACAATAACAACCAAAAATATAACTTAGATGATATCAAAATTCAAGTAGAGTATTCAATTTGAAGAAAAATCCAAACCAAACTTGTACTACTCGACAAGTGAAACTGAGCAAACACGTCAACCACCATTTTTATTTAAATTGACTATCGCTGTCGGCATAAGACCCCTACAGCTTCACGCGGACTTTTGGGGCGAGCCGCAGGCTCGCCGAGAAATTGATTTAGCCGCGACTAGCCCAAGGGCGTGTCCTGCGAGACACGAACCTCGGCTTGGGTCATCACGGCGACGTTGGCCTCCTGGGCGGCCCCGGTCGGAAGCTTACCAGATTACGCTTCGCGATAAATATCAGTCCTCACCCGGAATTTCTTAAATGAAAATCGACGCGTCATTACTGCCATTTTGAATGTATTGTGCTTTATGGATAAGCTCCACAGAATGTTGAGAAAATATAAAATCAAATACCATAGACTAATAAGACCACAAGCCACTGTCTATACTTTGAGTTACTTCTAAGTCTATGTTTGCTATCTATACTAATATTGTAAAGCTGAAGAGTTCGTTTGGTTAAACGCGCTAATCTGAGAAACTACTTGTCCGATATGTCTATTATTTTTTGTTAGAGAGTCCATTTATAAAGAAAGGGTTTAGGCTATATAACATTACGCTGTGACTAATAGGAGCGAAGCGTCAGTGAGAAATGTTGCAAAAACGGAAAATTGTTCACATTTTGGTTAAATTCAGTGTGCTTGATTTTACGATTAGTTTCGGCGATAATCATCGTATAATAATAATAGTGTCTGAACCTTAAGTTAATTATTAATTTGAAGCCCTCTGACCGAAATCCCAGGCAGGGTCTCAAAAAGGGGGTGAAAATTCGTAGAATATTTCGGTTACCTGAACCATCACTAGGGTCCTATGAGTTGTGGTCACAGTCGCAGAGAGGTCCATGCCGTTAGCTTGTTTGATCTTTACGCCTCTTTAAGCAAAAGGCGAGTTGCACACCCTGTGGAAACAGGAGCGGTGATTGGTTTAGATCAAATATAGGCCGAACAAAGGAGGGCAGCTAATAGAACTCGACCTGTGGTGATGCAATGGCGGGGTATGGCTGGGAGCAGCTCGCGGTCATGGCCCACCGAGTGAGACTCTCGGATAATTCAGGAAAGGCCCTACGGACGAAGCTACAGCACTATTATGTTTTACAGTATTAGTGTAGTAGTATCGTCAAGTTCGGGAGTGCAGTACCGATGGTGCCGCCGCGTCATCAAACTGGAGACTTCTGCGCGACCATAGACAGCCGCTACTCTGGTGGCCTAGAGTGGCTACTTCCGAAGTCATATCAGGTTGTGGATTATTGCTAGAAAATCATGATTGACAAAGAGCAAAGAAGACTCGTATTAAATTCTCTTGCTGGATTATCACGAGTCCACTGATATCATTCTATTCTTACCTAAATATATGTTTGGTTTTTGGTTCAAGCCTTGTGTAAATAAAATTCACCGAAAGCACACCTATTGTTTACGTGTTTTTATAACACGGCAACACTGGGAAATGCTAGAAAATCGTGGCGGCACAGAATGTGTTAGTATATATTTCGAACGTTAATTGTAACAATCACAGGACTTAGGTAAATAATAAATATTAGGAGAATTATTAGCCAACCACAATTTTCTCCACATTTAATATTGGGGTTTATTAAATTTATAGTAGACCGAGAGTGCAAATGGGGAAACAAATTAAATTTCGTGAAAATTATACACGGTGTTCTAGACACATCCTATTTAACAATTATTTCTGGCAGTTCGCTTTAACGCCATGTCGTCGGGGAAACCAGTATGTCAAATAAGTTTCCTTGATAATAATGTAACCACGTCTAATTGTTTTGATTTAATGTATTTCATGGGAATAGACGACCTATAAAGGTCACCGGAAGACACTGGATGCAGGTCGCCTCCGACAGAGACTCCTCCGGCATGGAGGTTCGCAGAGGAGGCCTATGTCCAGCAGTGGGCGTCCTGCGTTTAAAATGATGAATGTCTTTCATATGTATTGTCACCTGTGTTAAGTACTCCTATGTAGTGTTGCCTAAACTCTTGCAGATCTTGCATTGGCGCAAGACCATACCACGCCAAGTCTTGCATTTAGGCAACAGAACTCTTATGTATCTTTATGTACTGATTTTCTTGTCAAAGGAGGGTTTTATGTGCCCATTAAATAATGCTTAGATAAAACAGTCCTGTTGCAACACTCGAAATAAATGGACGCGTCCCACAGCTGGCATCATTGGAAAATATTCTATAACCACCTTAAGGCATATATGATCCGCAGAAAAATCAATTTAATATAACAAATTCTCATGTATTCTTAATGCTTAGATACATTTTTCCATTTATATTCTGCTTTACGGGATTTATACGCTTCAGTATCTGCGTCATTGTTTCAACAAGACGCTCACTGGACACCCCCGTCCTTTTCGATTTGAATTTAGTCAGTAGCTCCGTTGTGGTCATTGGCTTCCTTGTCAGATAACGCCTGACAGCCTCTTCAGTAACACCACATTCCCTGTAAATAAATGAATCTATAGCAGATTTATGGTGACCTAATACGGCATGAAACGGTAGTTGTACTTGAAACGATACGTATTCTAGTCGAGTGTTCCGAAAACAGGCAGGTGGGTCTCATTTATGGCTAAGAGATTACCGCCGCCCATGGACAAACGAGCCAGTCCGCGCATTGATGTTGCCGGCTTTTTACGCCACTTAAGCGACATTTTAAGGGCCTCCGATATCCTCACTCTCACTCCGCGAAACACAGTAGAGGCACCGTTTCAAGTACAACTACTATATCACGCTGAGTATTCTGCGAGTCCGTCACTCTCCCACGGGTGTGACTGTATTAACACTTGCTCGGCCACTGTCAAGCACTTCCAGAGACTGAATAAATTCTAAATTAAATTAAAATTGTCCGATCCGGGATTCGAATCCGATACCACTCGCTTCATGGTAGACATTAAACGACGTAGCTACGAGGCTCTCAATAAAACACAAAACATTTAGTATCCTAGAAATCGGCAATTCAATAAAAAATTAGTCAAATATCTCGGATAGAGATAAGATTAGTGTAGGATGCTTCAAAGTAAATAAATCAAAAATAATGGGTACTCCGCGTCCTAAACGGATCAGCACAGCTTTATCCTCACGTATAGGTGGAGTCAAGTTTTGATCTCTTCGTAGGTGGTTGGCCTGCGTTCGCATTAGCAGCTGCAACAGCTGCTTGAGCCGCACTCGGAACAGGTGTATTGGATCTGGAAGCGCTGGCACTGTTCGACGCGCTTGCTGAAAAAAATTATACAGCAGATGAGGCTTCGATCCCTGATCCCATTCGTGAACAATTACCGACATAAATTGCTCAGCGAGATACATTTATTTATGAATAAGGCAATCTAGTCAAAGTAAAAAACGTCTGTATTACAAGCCTCTTTGAATTGCAAACGGGGTTATTCCACATCTGTATTGGAACAGAGTATGGGTAGTACGGTTTGCGTAAGGTTGACTTTACGCCTCTCATAATTTGAACTACGCCTTTCTAAATTAGCCCGGCCATCACTTACAGCTGTCATCATCATCATTTCAGCCGTAAGACGTCCACTGCTGCACATAGGCCTCCCCCTTGGGACTTCCATGAATACCTGTCGGAAGCGACAGTCAGGAGTTTTCCGGCGACCTTTATAAGGTCGTCTATCCACTTTGTGGGTGGACGTTCCACGCTGCGTTTGTCGGTCCGTTGTCTCCACTCTAACACTTTTCGGCTCCATCTGCCGTCCGCTCTATGTGCGATGTGGCCATACAGCTTTCTAAAGCGCAAAGCAAATTCGGCCTCATATTGAGTACTGCTCGCACCTCTAGGCGAGAGCTCCCAAATATCAGTGCATTCAGCGTAGAGCAGCTCCAATTGTTGACGATCAGATCATTTCTGATCAGCTTGATTCTTTGATATTGCATAGATATTAGTGTTGCCCAAATCTAAGACCAAGACTGACCGTGTAAGACTTGAGCAAGAACAAGACTAAGCCTGCAAGATTTGCGTCTTCCAGCTATTTCTTTGGCAGTGATTTTTGAAATTGCTCATTAAATCTTTAGATATATTGTATAAATCTGGTTGTTCTAAGACTATGCCAATTCAATCTTAAAATGTTCCTATTCTGATAAGTTTTTCTAAAATCTGAAGTAAACTTTTCATATCAAGAGTCTAATAGGTAATTTCAAGACTTGCAAGACTCTTGCTGCAAGACCAAGACCAGGTGCATTGGCGCAAGACCAAAACTGGCTAAGTCTTGCATTTGGGCAACACTAATAGAGATATTGCTTCACTCGGCATCTTCCATCGCATCTATCACGGAAAATGTTCGGAGGATTTAGATTGATATCTGCTGCTGAATTTCACCATCGAAAATCTAGGAAGAATGCAAACTTTCATCGCTTTCACCCCGATGTTTGTCGTTCCACTAATTTTTTTATAGTATAGCGGACAACGGAGCAGGTGGGTCTCCTATATGGTAAGAGAACACCGCCCGCACATGGACAACCGCGCCACTCCGTGCATTGCTTGTAACGACTTTTTACGTCACTTCATTTTAAGGCCTCTAGATATCCTCACTCACTAACCTATACGACTTGGGGACCTCCAAGAAAAAAACGTACATATTCCTTAAAAACCGGCAACGCACCCGCGGTTCTGCAAAGGCTAGTGGGTGTCCACAGACGGAGGTACATGAATGAATCCTAATGTTCACCCTAACTTACATACTAAATTAGAGTATGTGAAAACAATACACATTCATTTTAGACCTCATTAGAGGCATTTACTGGTAAGACCTTGACAATCTAAAAAGAATTATTGTAAGTTTATTTTTTCAAAACAACAGTTTATTTTATTAAAATCGATGACATGGTTCCTCAGAACAGATCTTCGTATGTCTTCTAGTTTCAGACTTTCCCATATTGACCGATTTGAATGCGACACCCAGTACTATCTTTAATATATATTACCTTTTTCCGTGTTACTCTTACTCTTCTTAGGTTTCTTGCTGCTTGTCCCATTCTCCGTGTCTGTATCCGAATCGGAACTGAACTCAGTTTCAGACTCTGAAAAATGAAAAAATATATTTATTAATGTGTTGTAACGGGCGACAATAATCTAAATTTAACCATCAATCATATATTTATTTCGGGCGGTGTCTTCAAACACCTGAAAGAAAATGTTTAAAAAAAGTCACCCGTGGAGCCATGCTGTCACACTGATTGGGCCAGCTCGTCGGAAGTGATACCACGGCATCACAGAATGCTCAGCGTCATACGATAAGTGTACTTTAAACGGTGCTTCCACTGTATTACGCCGAGTGAGTGAGAACATCAGAGGCCCGTAAAAGTGCCGCTTAAGCGTCGTAAAAAGCCAGCAACAGAGCATGTGCGGACAGTTGCGGTGTTGGGTATGGGCGGGCCGTTTCTCTTACCATATAGAATAACGCACCTACTTTTTTTTTAAATAATAAAAATAATATGACTGAGAATGATTTACACATAAATAAACATAAAAAACTACAGAACACAGCAATTATTTATTTTATTAACGTATAAACAGACATAGGTTATACCTTCGATGTCTATTTTCTAACATTCAGAGGCAGACTGAGCTCCGCACTCAAGTTGTGTTCTTTTTATCACGGCGGTCGTCCCATTTTGGGCAGACGTCACGAAATATTTTCACCCGTGGGAGAGCCATGCTGAAGCGTATGCTGACGCCAAATTGAGCCGGCTCGTCCGAAGTGATACCACGGGCTCACAGAATACTCTGCGTGAAACGGTATTTGTAATGTGTTTCGCAGAGTGAGAATATCGGAGGCCCTTAAAAATGCCGCTTAAGTGGGGTAAAAAGCCAGCCACACAACTAATGCACGGACTGCGACGCGGTTGTCCATTGGCGGCGGCGTTCTCTTATAAGAGGCCCACCTGCTCTGTTGTCCGCTATACTATATAAAAAATCACGTACCCTTCTTATCATCCGCTCTTTTCTTCTTCTTGGTCAGCTTGCTCGCTCTCTCCTCCCCCTCCTTCGTGTGCTCGTCCTCCGGCTCCTCTTCCTCACGCTTCTCCTCCTCTTCCTCTTCACTGTCGTCATCAGAGCCGAGGAGTTTCCTGAAACGGTTAACGAGTTAACTAGAAATCGTATTTGTATAGCTGTAGTCACCCGTACGAGAGTTGAATTAATTCTGACAGCTTCGTAGCTAAGTGGTTTTAAATTCTACCATGAAGCGAGAGGTATCGGGTTTGATTCCCGGTCCGGACAGTTATAATTTAATTTATAATTTATTCGGTCTCTGGAAGGGCTTGACTGTGGTCGGGCGAATGGTTTGATACTGTCACACTCGTGAGAGACCCTTGCTAAAGGATATGCGGATGCACGAATTGGGCCAGCTCAAGCTCATCTCAGCTATTGATACCACGGACTCACAGAATACTCGCGACAAACGGTACTTGTATTGTGTTAATTTTAAGGATCGGAAACCATTACAAATGCCGCTTAATTGGCGTACAAAGCCGGCAACACAACCAATGCTCAGACTATAGCGCGGATTGTCCAGGAGCGGCGGTGTTCTCTTACCTTATAGGAGACCCACCTCCGATATCCGCTATATCATAAAAAAATATTTAAAAAGGCTATATAATTAATACTATTTAATAATACTCTCTTCACTCACCTCAAAGCGTCTTCTTCAGCCACACCCTTCAACTCCTTGTTGGCTTTAGTCTCGTGATCGGATTCACTGAAACATTAAAACAGTGACATCAAGAGGAATATGTTTACAATAGGTGTGACGTCATCAATTATGATTTTTTTTTTAAATATGTAGAGACAAGCCTAAATTTTCACCATTCTAGAACAAAACATCAGTTCTGAACATTGATATTAGTCCTACAATATTACAGTCTGGTCTCGGCTATATAGAGGGAATGCAGGTGCGCGTGACGCACCAGTACTGGTCGCGCCAATGTGTAAATTGGCCGAAATACTTCTAAATTATTATTTTCTTGAAACTGTAGTCCCGATTAAACATACTTTCTATGTATTTATATGTACAGTTGAACCCCGCCTTACACGGCAATCGCTCGGACCCACCTATCGCGTAAGTCCGGGGTTTTACTGTATTTATATTTAACTAGCTTATCCCGGCAAACGTTGTTTTGCCATAGTAAGTAATACATTATCCATACATAATATCATTAACAAATAAGGAAAAAATTTAGAGATAATAAAAGTTTATGAAAATTATGGGCTATATGTATTTTTTCATGCCAAATGATAATAGAAAGATATTGAAAAAAAAAATATATTTTTGATTAAAACTCTCACCTATCAGATGAATCTGAAATGTAATCTCTCTCTCTGCCCTCCTCATCGCCATCATCACTCTCCTCGAATGCTTCGTCCTCCACTTTCTTCTTCTTCTTCGCCACGACACCTGCATTCAAATCATCATGTAATATGCTTCGTACCTGTAGTAGCTAAGTAATTTTATAAGTTTACCATGACCGAAAGGTGTCGGGTTCGAGTCCCGGTCCGAACAATTTTAATTTAATTTATTTGGTCTCTGGAAGGCCTTGACAGTGGCCGGGCGAGTGTCTTAATACTGTCGTACGCATGGGAGAGCCATGCTGACGCACTGATTGTACCGGCTCCGAAGTGATACCACGAGCTCACAGTCTACTCAGCGTGAAAGAGTAATTGTACTTCAAACGGAGCTTCTACTATGTTTCGCTGAGTGAGAATAACGGAGGCACTTAAAAAGCCGGCAACACAATCAATGCACAGACTGTAATGCGGTTGTGCATGGGTGGCAGCGTTTTCGCACTTTAAAGGAGACCCACCCGCTCCGTTGTCCGCTATACCATAAAAAATAAAACCAGTTTCAAAATATACAATCTTTAGCTTTGCTGAAACTTGTAAGCGTAAGAGATATCTCAAATAAAGCAACATCAATGTGTAAGGCAGTAACCTTTCTTTGGCTTCTTCTTAGCTCCAGAGTCGCTGTCTTCTTTCTCCTTCTCTCCTTCGGACGCTGACGAGTCATCTTCTGAATCTATCCACTCGTCCATATCAGAGATTTTCAGTTCTGAAACATTTTTTTCTCCCGTACAACGTTTGTATGCAACAAGTCTAGTACTAATTCTAAACCCATGGTATGCTTCATCACGGATGAAGCACTTGCGGACGCACTAATTGGGCCGACTCGTCCGAAGTAATACCACGGTCTCACAGAATACTCAGCGCGAAATATTAGTTGTACTTTAAACGGTGCCTCTACTGTATATCGCTGAGTGAATGAGAATATCGGAGGCTCTTAAAACTGACTTTTTACTGGCGTAAGAACCCGGCGACACAATGCGTGGAATGTGGCGCGGTTGTCTATGGGCGGGCGGTGTTCTATTCTTGGTCTTGGTCTTGCAGCAGGTCCATATTAGACTATTACTATTTATTAAAGTTTACTTCAGATCTTGGAAAAACCTCATAGCAGGACCATTTTGAGCTTAAATTAACATAGCCACAGATCTAACAGATTTATTAATGTCTAAAGATTTAATGAGAAATTCCAAAAAATCACTCAATCAATCACTCGCTCAAGTCTTACAAATTCAGTCTTGGTCTTGCTAAAGCGGTCTGACCAAGTCTGAATTTGGGCAGCATTAAATATTAAACTTGTGATAGTATTCGATAGTAGAAATATGTCGATATTTTCCAGCGATTTTATTATTTTCGAGGCAGAATGCAGCTTCATCGCTTTCACCTCATTTGTCGTTCCGTAACTGGGCGTTTTTAAGGCATTATGTGCCGCGCATCAGCTCTGTGGTATCAGCTGCTAGCAGGAGTACTTCCAAATCAATACGACTCGGTGTCCTTCAAGAAAAGAGCACACATTTCTTAAAGGCCGACAATACGTACGCATCCGCGGCTTGCAAGGACTAAAGGTGTCCATGGGCGGCGGACCGCTTGCCCTAGGTAAGCCTCCTGCTCCTCTTCCACCGTTAATTAATGAAAAACACTTTTCCGATGCTTTACATCGAATATAAATAACAATATATTATTTAGTGAAACCTCTAGTATGTACGTATGTAGTATGCACGTACGTCTAGTACGTGCGCCTATGCGGAATTAGACCTTTAATGATGGCTTTGGACCTACCTTTTTTGACCTTGGACGTCTTGGTCTTCTTCTCCTCCGGGTCTTCGTCGTCTTGGGCGTCGTCACCACGCATCCGTTTACGAAACATCAATGAGAAGTAATTTATCACTTTGTTGCGTCTGAAAGGAGATGTTCAAAAACAATCTATACACTGTGTAGACATTTTTATCGTGGTGCTTAATTTTAGCATCATCATCATCAGCCTATCAAGTCCACTGCTGGACATGGCCTCCCCATAGACCTATTACGATCTTGGCCGATCTGGATACAGCGGTTGCTCGCGCAATTAAATTATAATTTTCTGGAACGGAACTCGAACCTGATATGGTAGAATTTTAAAACTTGTGTTGTACTGAGTGAGTGAAGATATCGGAGGCCCTTAAAAAATACCGCTTGAGTGGTGTAAAAAGCCGCCAACACAATGCGCGGACTGTAGAGCGGTTGGTGATGGGCGGCGGTGTTGTCTTACCATAGAAGAGACCCACCTGCTCCATTGGCCGCTATACTATAAATAAACCATTCAGCTACGAGGCTGTCTAAAACTTTAAATCTGTATTTAAAGATATATTCGAAAGATTTTAAGATTCTCTGTAGGTACTAAATTAACGTCATGTTGTTTGTATGGGACGGCTAGTATTAACCACTCCAAAGGGAAGACTTTTTTGTATGGTATAGCGGACTACGGAGCAGGTGGGTCTCCTATATGGAAAGAGAACACTACCACTCATCACCAACCGCGCCAATCCGGCACATTATGTTGCTGGCTTTTTTAGCCACTCAAGCGGTATTTTAAGGGCCTCTGATTACCTCACTCACTCAGCATAACACAGTTTTAAAATTCTACCATATCAAATTCGAATTCCGGTCCAGACAAATATAATTTAATTTATTCGGTCTCTTGCAGGGCTTGACAGTGGCCGGCGAGTTACTTAATACTGTCGCACCCGTGGGAGAGCCACGAATATTATGATCCACTAATAGGGCTCGTTCGTCCGAAGTGACACCACGAGCTCACAGAATACTCAGCGTGAATCGTAGTCTTGTACTCTTTTTCGCTGAGTGAGTGAGGCTATTATATATTGTCAAAACCCTTTTATATATTGTCAAAACGATACCATAGACATAGAAGTTGATACTTACCTTCCAAATTCTTGTTCAGCCTCTTCAGCCGACAAAGCTTTGTATCGCTGTATAGGTTGGAAATTGTACCTGAAATAAATATTTGTCTGAGAATTCGTCAACATCTATTTTTCATACCCCAAAGGGTGAGAATTTTTTTTATGCTTCAGCATTGAAAAATACATACAAGCCTAAACTTTCACCCTTCACGATTTAATAAAAAAAAATTCTCGTGGGAGACCCATGCTGAAGCATATGCGGACGCACTAGATGGGCCGGCTCGTCCGAAGTGATATCGGGCTTGATTTCGGTACTTACGGTCGGTACTTATCGGTACAACAAGGATATCGGAGACCGTTAAAAGTGCCGCTTAAGGCGTAAAAAGTTGGCAATAGAGAAATTGCGCGGACTATGGCGCGGTTGGTGATGGGCGGCGGTATTCTCTCACCATATAGGAGACCCACCTGCTCCGTTGTCCGCTATAGAATAAAAAAAGTTTTTGCAAAAAGTTTTCGTGTGTAAAATAAAAAATAAGCGATCGTTTTTGAATACATCGCGTAAATGTATTACATTTTAGATTTGATGAAGCATTTGTTCAAAAGTTACTTTTTTTATTCTACAGCGGGCAATGGAGCAGGCGGATCTCCTATTTGGTGAGAGAACCCCGCCCAAGAACAACCGCGCCATAGTCCGCGCATTGGTTGTGCTGCTGCCTTTTAAGGGCTTCCGTTATCATCGCTCACCTTGCAAAACACAGCATAAGTACAGATTCACGCTGAGTATTCTGTGAGCTTCGACTGAGCCGAGTAAATTAGTGCGTCAGCACGGCTCTCCCACGGGTGTGATGTACGTACATACATTTTTAACACTCATTTTACTCATTTGAATTATCAAACCGGGACACAAACCCGGTACCCACGGTTCAACACTCACCATTCCTGCAATGGATAGGCATCAATAGCACCGTCGGCTGCATGTGTGAAAACATAGTAGGCGGCATTTTCTGAAACACCACCTTCACGAATACCTTTGAATCTGAAATTTGAGAATGACCTTATGAGCTACTGACCACACAATAATAGATACAGAACTCCACCGGCTCATAGAATACTCAGCGTGAAATGGTAATTGTACTGTTTTTCGCAGAGTGAGTGAGGATATCGTAGGCCCTCAAAAGCCGCTTTAGCGACGTAAAAAGCCGGTTAATGGGCGGCGGACATTCCATATAGGAGACCCACCTGCTCCATTGTCCTCTATAGTATTTAAAAAAAAAAAATTTGTCTACGGTGCTCTATTATAATGAATATAAAAGTGGTGTATTTATACCAGTTCATACTTTTTTCCAGTCTTTCCGCCAACTTTGAGTATCCACGGCTGATCTTCAGGCTTGTACTTCCTTGAGATGATGCCAAACTTCTTTCTTCTCGCTTCTTCTCTTAACCCACGTCCATATTCTGACCCTGCACCAAATCTGAAAATAAATATTAGCTTATATATACAACGGCGCAGCAGCCTCAGATGGTAGGTACCACGATAACAACCGCCTCCGTCAGACACCTAGGAGGACCGACTTCGAGGACCTATCTACCAGACTCAACCCGGTGAGCTTCCGACCAGTTACTCAGGCGGCCCATGTCCCCGCAACGGCCCACGCGACGCTCGCACCAAAAGATCGTGTGAAGGTGTAATGGCTGTATGACCTATGTAAAGAAGCCTCAGAAATCTTTTGGATGGGTATGATGGGTTAACGCAATTACTTAGGATAAGCGGTCTTCCGCCCATGGACATTCCCAGTCCATACAGGGCCGCGCTACATTGCGCGCTTAATACAGGTATGCTTTTTTGAAGTTGCCCAAGTCGTAATGGTTTGGAAATACCTCTGCTGGCATTAACTTTTATTTTCCTTATTTTATGAAACCTATCAGGAATAACAATGGTACCTAATGGTATCACTTAAGACTAAATAAAACTGCTACATATTATTACTAAGAATTCATCTATATTTCTATTATGGAAATTTTATATTATTTAAAGATTATTTTAAGGATTTATGTGAAAGTTGTGAATTTTGTCTCCATAAATTTTGGAAAAAAACAGTATAGTCTCTGTTTTTAACGAAAAACTAACCATACATAATTTATACTGCTATATGAATTATGCTATGGAGGGTATGAAGGTGGATGGCCAGCAGCAAATAGCACTGCCAAAAAATTTTTTAACTACTTGTAATGTGTACTACTAACAATATCAGGGAAGTAAATTGCATACTTTATCACATAAATTCAATAAAATAATATAAGTCCATTACATATCAGTATTTTGCTACCATGTATAATATACATAAGTAATATTAATTATTATTTTTCACTATAATTGAACTAAAATTTTCTAAATAACATATTATAAGTGAGAAATACTTAGGCATATCTTCATCAATCCCCTTATACTCCTTTATATTATTTTCTCTTTCCATTTTCACATGAGTCCATTTAGCAAAGTCTACATTAAGAGTCGCATTAAAACGCATAACATGATATTTCTTCTGACCATCTTTTGGTACACGGATCTTGAACTCCTGTACAGAAGCCGGTTGCTGCTGCAAAATTAGATTATAACAATTAGCTGTTTTGTGTATAGTACAAAGCATAGTAGAAATAATATGAATTTGTTAAAATTAAACAATGTAAAACACTAGTAAATTAGTACTATGTAATCATTGAACGTTAATTTTAATTGCCATCTCATGGATGATTAAATAATGAGTTTTTGTTATATTAAAAGTTATTAGGTAAGCAGTTTTATAAGCTTTTTAAATAGTTCTCTCCGAATTGTAGTCTCATTTTCAACGTAAAAAATAGTTTCAAAAGTGTTTTATATAAACTTACGGAAGACCCGGCAGTTGGTGTAGTCATATTTACAGAACTTATGGTGCTCTATTATATATAGATATTGAGCAGTGGCTAAAATTCTACTAACAATTAAAACTATCCTAAATTATACAACTAATTTTCATTATAATAGTGGCCCCTCATTACAATTATTCTTAAAAGTTGACAGTAGACTTGTGCTAGGCGCAGTGTTACCGTTTCCAGAAAAGATAATCTTCTAAATATGTTGTCAATACTAAAATCTGAACTGAATGATACTAAAATAATACTAAAAAAATAAATAAAAGAAATATAGCATATTTGCAGCAGTGGACTTGATAGTCTGATGATAATGATGATGACGAACACTAAATTATTAATATACTAACAACTTACGCATGAAGGAAATTAAGAGAAAATTAAAAAAAAACGAAAATTTTACTTTTTATATAATACTACTACTTACTTTTTATAATATATATTGACGTATATATATATATATATATTTTTTCTCACAAATTTTATTCTTAATTAACAATGTAAGGATAAATTATAAAGTAATAAAGGATATTATATAATATGTATATAAAAAAATATTCCAGACACTTTTCCTATTCGTTTCTATATTTTGGTTCATATTTAAATTTAATTACCTATTACGTTCAGATACTGTGTCAGAAAAGATTTTGAACATCGAGTATAAATCAATTTTTTTTGATGTATCGAAAAGTCTTATAATCAAACAAAGCTCCCTCTCCCTCTCTAGGGTTAATAACAATTTTTCCAATTTTGCATAAAATTGCCTTAAAATATCTAACAATGGTGGGCAGATCAGTGCTATCAGAGAAACTATTTTACCAAGCAGCGCAGGTAATGATTCTACAAACGAATAGATTAAAGGGTAAAATGTTGGGTAAATTATTATTTTTACTGTCCTTGTTTAGGGGTACAGTGCCGCAAACTTTGTTGTAGTCTGTACTTGTTGTTGTATTTAGAATAAAAAATATTTGTTTCGGTCAAACAATCCTCATAATTCCAAGTTTTACACATTTAATATATAACAGCGACATATATTTAAGTTAAAATGGATTTGTGCAGATGTTGTCACGCTAAAGGCTGTTTTCAAAGTTTATCCGAATTAAATAATATGGTAAGCTATGGTGATATGATAAAAGATTGTTTTAATATCAAGGTAAGCATATCTACTTCTAAATTTGTGATCACTTTTTGGATGATTTTACCATCCCATACTCAAAAATATTACTTAATAATTGTAATTGTGTAATTTTTGTAGTTGGAACAAAACAAAAAATAGTTGATTGAAATTATTGTAATAAAGCTGTTTATTTTAAAGACTTAGCACGGCACAGATCTCTGTATGTATCCATTTATCCAGAAGATCTATCGGTTTTTTACAATAATTGAAAGAACCCTGCAATCTTATTCTAAATATAACCCAACCGAGAAATTAATCCAATAATTTTATCTTATATTTACCAATTATTATATTTAATAAATATTATTATTTTTATGTTAATAGAATAAACAAATTAGAAATTATCTCTAAGTGTTTTAGTAACTTTAATAGAAATAAATGCTATTAGATTTGAAATTCTTGAAACATTTAATGAATTCCATCAACTAATTAATTACATGTTATTGCAGATATCTGACATAGGCTATAATGATGTAAGACAATATACAATATGTTCTCAGTGTATAGTAAAAGTGCAAGATGCGTATTTATTCAAAAGAGAAGTCTTACATAATGAACAACAATTTAATGAGTTGTATGCAATGCCTGCAATGGGTAAGATTTGGTTTATCTTTATAATTGTGTTTTAATATTATACAACCTAATTGCTAATGTAATTCATTTATGTATAAACATATTCAGAAAGCACTAAAAGTTATATAATAAAAAAAAAGTAATAATGAAATGATGCATATTTTATTTTTTTTAAAAGTAACCCTAAAAAAAGTAAACTAGAGCATCGTACAGAGTAATTCCTATATTATTTATATCTTAAGGCTTGTATTTCTACAATTTTAAAAGCAAAACTAGGGCAGTCTGAATAATTTCATCATCTTTTAAATATTAAAGTTTTTATATCACATGAAGTAAGAGCTACCTGTGTTAACAAATTTGCTTGAACTGATGTTATTATAGAATTATAATTTTTTATAGTATAGCGGACAATGGAGCAGGTGGGTCTCCTATATGGTGAGAGAACACCTCTGCCCATGAACAACATCGCCACAGTCCGCGCATTGGTTGTGTCGGCAGTTTTAAGGGCCTCCGATATCCTCAGTCACTGTGAAACACAGTACAAGTACGGTTTCACGCTGAGTATTCTGTGATCCCGTGGTATCACATCATACGAGCTGGCCCAATCAGTGCCTCAGCATATCCTTCTATATGGCTCACCCTCTAGAAGAATTAAATATAGATTCAAATTACTAATTTATATTTTCCAGGTGATTCGCTAAACATCAAAGTTAAAATTGAACAAGATGATATACCATTAGGTGAGAACAATATAATTGCAATGTTTTTAATATAAATCTTAAGCCCTAACTGGTTTGTACCATCATTATCAGCCTATAATATACACTGCTGGACATAGGCCTCCCCCAAAGACGCCCACCTATTACGATCTTGAGCGATCCTGCGGTTGCCCGGGACCTTCGTGAGATCGTCTTTCAATCATGTGGCGGGACGTCCCACTCTGCGTTTTCCGGTACGTGGTCGCCACTCGAGAACCTTTCTTCCCCATCGGTTGTCGGTTGTCGGTTCGTCGAGTGATGTAGCCAGCCCATTGCCAATTCAACTTAATATGGCGGGCAATGTCGGTTACTCTGTTTCAGCTGCGGTTTGTATATAATAAGCCAAATAATTTGTTATGACATACAGGCCTTAAAAATTTCTATGGGGAGTCCGTTTCTACATAGTAAAATGGTGATGAGCTAAGCCATGCTAACTTGAGTCTCTTTGCTAGTGCAATTAAGATGGTTTCTCAACGTCGGTCCACAACTCCTAACTGGACAGTCTGATTGATGACCCTAATCCTCACCACCGCGCGAGCGTTTAGTTTTAAGGGCATACGAATTTAATTCAATTCTTTAGTTATGAAAGGTTTGGTTGAATTAGTTAGAACACATAATGATTTAGGTCATTTGGACAAGGGCAAGAGGTCCTCCATTATTTAGTTTGCTGAGGGCTTTTTAATTGTCTTCTTTATAATTGTTTCAGACGATGTGGATGACGACATTAATTTAAGTATGTTGAAACAGATAAAGAGAAATAAAATCAAGAAGAAAATTAAGAAAGAACGAAATGTTAAAACTGATATCGAAATAAAAGGTTGGTGTACAGTAATTTTCTCGACGATATCTATAATCATCATCATTTCAGCCGTAAGATGTCCACTGCTGGACATAGACCTCCCCCTTGATCCTCCATGAATACATGTCGGAGACGACCTGCATCCAGCGTCAATCAGCGTGGGACGTCCACTCACAAGGTGGACAGACGACCTTATAAAGGTCGCCTCCGACAGGTATTCATAGAGGTCCAAGGGGAAGGTCCAGCAGTGGACATCTTACGGCTGAAATGATGATATTATTAAATGCATTAAAAAAATCTTAACACAGCAAATCTAATATCACAAAATACTCTTTTAAAATCTCAAAAAAAATATATCTTTTCCCGAAGTATTCTGTCACGTTTCTACAGCTAAAAATTCTTCAAGTATCACTCATTGTTATAATTTAATGTATTTTTATATAGTGGACAACGGAGCAGGTGTGTCTCCTATATGATGGGAGAACATCGCCACCCATGAACAGCTGCTCCACAGTTCGCGCATTAGTTGTATCGCCGGCTATAATTACGCTAATAATTTACGGGGATTCGGACCTTCCAATCTGGCTATTATAACCGATCAGACGTTGTAAAGAATGCCGTTATAATCGGTTTCGACTATACGCCGTGGGATAGCCATGCTGAAGCATATGCTGACGCACTAATTGGACCGGCACGTCTGAAGTGATACCACGGTCTTACAGAATACTCAGCGTGAAACGGTGCTACTAATGTACCCTTAAAATGCCGCATAAGTAAAAAGCCGACAACACAGCTATAGACTTTGGCTGCGGACCATATAGGAGACCCACCTGCTCCGTTGTCCGCTATACTATAAAAAACGAATTTAAAAAAGTACTATACACTGTGAAATTTATTTTTCAGATGCAGATAAAGCGGGTTATCGTATTTCGGACATCAGAAATATTGTAAAAATAATTATAAACTTCTCAACGGCTACTTTATTCAGATGGTCATACAGCAAATTTATGTGTTGCTTCTGTGATAAAGTCTTTGTGAAAATATCCGAACTGAAACAGCATAATTATGATCATTTCGAGACGGATTTGGAAGACGCATTGAAAGCAATAAATACAGAGACGAAGGTGAAACTAGAAATTACGGATTTGTCTTGTAAAATGTGCTCGGAAGATATGAAAACTTTAGACAATTTCTTAGATCATGTCGGTACGATACACAAACAGTTGTTTAATAAGAATTGTCGCTGTTCCATATTTGCATTCAGAATACAGGACGCGGAAACTCCATGCCCCGAGTGTCATATGAATTTTACCTTTTTCGGCAACCTTCTGACACATTTTTACAAAAATCACCTTTCTGCCGGCCCGTTTCTCTGCGACACATGTGGGAAGGGCTTCTTAACTAAGTTCATGCTAAAGAAACATATCAGATTGACGCATAGCAATACCGAATACACATGTCAAAAATGTAGCCAATCCTTCAGGACCCACGGGGCGTATTCTTACCACAGATTATCACATAAGGGCGAATTCACATGTCCACAGTGTCCCGAGAAATTTCCGTCGTGGTATCTAAGAAAGCGGCATGTCGCGTTTGTTCATGACAAATCTTTGCAAATATCATGTGAGCTGTGTTCAAAAAAGTTCATTAAATACAACTCGTTGAAATGGCACTTGATGTCTGTACATCACAATGATAAGCCATTTTCATGTGAGATGTGTGATTTTAAGTGTATAAACAGATCGTATTTGAAACGGCATATGATAAGTCATTCGGATACGAGACCGTTTCAATGCCATGTTTGTGTGAAATCGTTTCATCGGAAGGAACATTTGGAAACACATGTACGTATTCATACAAATGATAAGCGGTTTGTTTGTAAAGAATGCGGGAAGAGATTTGTTCAAGTGACGGGGCTTAAAGTACATCTAAGAGCACACCATCCAAAATCTGACACATAATGTTAATAAATAGAGAACTAAAACTCGGTGACCAATACTTATTGGTATAATTTCACCCGTGGAAGAGCCATTCTGATACACTAATTGGACCGACTCGTCCGAAGTGATACCACAGGCTCACAGAATACTCAGCGTTAAATAGTACTTGTACTGTTTTTCGCAGAGTGAGTGAGGATATCGGAGGCCATTAAAAAGTGCCGCTTTAGCCTGGCCGGCAACACAACCAATGCGCGGACTGTGGCGCGGTTGTTCAATGGCGGCGGTGTTCTCTTACCATATAGGAGGTTCGAACTGCTCCGTTGTCTGCTACAAAATAAATAAAATGTAGTAGAAGTAAAGCAGATTTGAATAAAATTTGTATGTATTTTTAGAGTTATTTATTTTGCTTAAAAGGTAGACCAATAAAAACGATATATATTTGTCTTGTTCTTATTAATTTTAAATTGTAAAAATGCAATCTAATGGTAAGAGCGTCGTAATTTTTTTTTTGTTATATTCACGACGCACCAAGACCCCTTCACTTAAATCTTTAAGTAAATAAATTATAACATTAAAAAAATCCTCGTATCTTAGTAGTTTATTAAGTCTACCATGAAGTGAGAAGTATCGGGTACGAATTCCTGTTCCGGGTTATAATTTAATTTATTCGGTCTCAGATAGTGGCTGGGAATGTCTTTTTAATGTCGCACTCGGCTGATGCACTATTTGGGTCTGCTTGTCGGTAGTGATATCACGGACTCACAACGATACTTCTACTTTGCTTCACTGAGTGGGTAATGATATAGGTCTTTAAAAATTCCACTTAAGTTGCGTAAAAAGCCAGCAGCACAACAGCCCAGTTGGGTATGGGTGCCAATGTTATACCATATAGGAGACCCACCTGATCCGTTGTCCGTTATACCGTAAAAATATAGACATTCATATTTATGTATATTATATTATCGCACGTAGAGCTGATGGCCGATGAGGCGTAAAAGTGTTAGAGTGGAGACCACAGATCGGCAAGCGCAGCGTGGGTTCACTCGCAAGGTGGACAGACGACATTAAAAAGGTCGCCTCCGACACATATTCATGGAGGTCCATGGGGAAGATCCAGCAGTGGACATCTTCCGGCTGAAATGATGATATAATGTTCTTGTGTTACCGATTAGCTTGCCTTGACATCTCAATTGTCAATTTAAAACGAAAATTGTCGAAATTGCTCATCTCTGTAGTATGTTATGAAGTTAGAGAATCCGTCGGTGGAGGTTATAATTTATAGCTTATTTCTACAAAAACGAATCTAATGATGTTTCTTTATTTATTAAGTATTTTATCACTATGCGTGCAAGCCGTTTTTGTTACCCTAGCAATTGGTATGTAAAATTCATTTAAAGTATTAAAACTATAAAGAGAAATTGAAAAAATTATATTATCATAAACAAATACTATTTAATAACGAGTAAGTTATAAATATAACGATTGTTTAGTTGCTTGCCAAACAATTAATAAAATTTGCATCCAAAGCGACAAGTTTATATGACTTTCATTTATTTTCACACATAATTCATTTATTTTAAATGTTGATATTTTTAAAGTACTATATTAGAAAAAAATATATAAGTTTTCTAGTTCTTATGGTATTTTAATTAGAATTAACCCACTTACAATTATTGGCATTTACTACAGTCTTCTGCTGAAATTTGTGTATTTGTAAATACAGTATAAACTCTATATAACGACAATGAAGGGACTGTGCATTTTATAGCGTTATAAAGAGTTGTCGTTAAATGGATAGAAGAAAAGGTGGATGGAAGACAAGCTAAACCAACTAAAGCCAATTGATGTAGAAGATCGGGTTACGTTACATGGACTTTACGCTGTATTTTTATAATTTATTCAGATTTCAAATGTGTGTAGTCATGAATAACAATAATATCACATATTACACATAAGTTATTGATACTTATATAAACGAAGTATATTCTATATTTATTGTAAAATTTCAGCTGCAGGTTTGTATTATTTAGCTGAATTAGTTGAGGAATACAGTGTCATGGCAAAGTATGTAATATCATGGATGGTTGTGGTAAGTGTAATTTCATTATTTGCATATATCTTTAAGTAGATTATACTTATTATTTAATTTATTCATGATTTATTATTTACTTAAGATTTGTAATTTGTATTACTTTAAATTCATGTTTCCTTGTGGGAATGTAATTGGTGTAATTTTTCACAATTATTTCACTAATGCTGTAATAGCAAATAAGTATGTGGAGTTTCTATTAGGATATTGACTGATGATTTAATTATATCCTTACTGAAGTTGTAACCATATGGTAAAAGAAAGATCTAAAAATAGGGTGATATTTATATACAATGTAAACTCCATGTAACGTTCGTTGATTTAACGACAAACTCCCAAAAGCGTCAAAATCAATTGGTTTTAGTTGGTTTAGCTTGTCTTCCATACGCTAATTTTTCTTCTCTCTATTTAACGACAATTCTTTATAACACTATAAAATGCACAGTCCCTTCAGTGTCGTTATATAGAGTTTACACTGTATTTTTAAAACTTCGATCTCATTAGATATTTTTCCTAATTACAGGTAACTGCAATAATTCACCTTGGCTTAATTCTGTTTGAGGATATTTCAATACAATTGAATGGTTTGGGACTGTTTCAACAAATTTTACATGCATTATTGTTAAAAGATTTTCCTGTATTTCGGTTGACAAGTATCACATTTATAACATCAGTACTTAATTTAATATTCCATCACTATCTCGCATTCAAGTTCTTTGGAACGTCATATTATGGATTCTCAGAGGTGAGTTTGGTATTAATAAACCCTTTTCTGGACATTACTTATTATGAAATTTGTGAAGGTGGTCGTATGTGAATATATTTGCCTTATGACTTGATAATTTATTAAATTAGATAAAGCATATTACATTTAATATTAGCCTGATTTAATTGTGTAATTTTTTTAATATACAATTTTTGTAATTATAGACAAATAATTGTATATTTATTATAGAGCTATACAGATATGTTAAGTATATATATAAAATAAATATAAAGCCTCAACAGTCCGCTCAATTAAAATAAATACATTTTATATTAGTAGTTTTTACCTGAAGGAGTGCCATGCTAAAGCATATGCTGACGCACTTATTGGACCGGCTCATCCGAAGTGATACCACAGGCTGACAGAGTACTCAGCGTGGTACTTGTACTGTGTTTCGCAGTGAGTGAGGATATCGGAGGCCCTTAAAAATGTCGCTTATGTTGCGTAAAAAGTCGGCAACACAAACAATGCGCGGACTGTGGCGCGGTTGTCAATGGGCGGCAGTGTACTTTTAACATATAGAAGACCCACCTACGCCGTTCTCCGTTATAATATAAAAAAAGATATATTTTTTTCAGTCAAGGTAATTTTTTATACTGCTGACTTCTCTGAAGCAACCATATATCTTGTCTTACAGCCAGTGCGTGATTTAGTTATATATTAATAGGTAAAATTATCAATTTCAGGTCCTCGCCTACTTTACTTTGTGTCTTTGGGTGGTGCCGTTTGCATTATTTGTGTCATTATCAGCCAATGACTATGTCCTACCAACTACAGGAGAGCGACAGCACCTGCTTGGTGAGTTCTTCTGTCTGTTTTATAAATGATTCACTGTTTAATATAATTCATTATACTGCACATTAATTAATGACCAATGAATGTAAGTGAATACAATTTCACAAACATCTGAATTTTTCATATCAGTAATAAACTTGTTGGAAGCTCAGTATTCGAAATTGTAGACTCATATATCTATCTAGGGCAAGTAGTCCAATTTCGAGAAAGTGGTCAACTGCCGAATCCAACTCGGTTGGGCAGCGTTCGGGAAACTATGCAACGTCTATTTCCGTTAGATTTTGTGCCTCAAGACGAAGGTTTTCAACCAGTGTGTGGTAGTGATGACATAGAGTGCGGAAACGTGGTCACTCACCATCGGCCTCAATTCAAAGCTCAGCCTCGCTCAGTTAGCTATGGAGAGAGCTATGTTCGGAGTTTATCTATGTGATAGAATCAAAAATGAGGAAATTTATAGACTAAAGTAATTCATAGAATAAACAAAAGTCACCAACGTAACCTACCGAATTAGCAAGCTGAAGTAGCAATGGGCAGACCACATCGTACGTAGAGCGGATGGCCGATGGAGCGCAGCGAGGGACGTCCACCCACAAGGTGTACAGACGTGACACAGACACAGTCGCCTCCGACAGGTATGCCTGAAGATCCAAACAGGAGGCCCATGTCCAGCAGTGGACGTCCTACGGCTGATATGATGATGATGAAGAAACTTATTAATCCTCCACAATTTGGGATGAATATGGTAATATTTGATGGTTACCTTCTTAATTGGAAGACAAACGTACAGAAGGGTCACCTAGAAAAAGCCGTTTACCTCTCATGGACAGCACTAGCCCCAGCCGCACCGCGAGTGTGATGGCAGCTTTTAAGGGATCGGTACACTGTTTATTAAGCTTCTTAATTTAGCTTTTCCTGTGAAATGCTGCGTTAAAGTTTAAAGACATGTACTGTGCAATTAAACACCGCATTGACCAGTATTATATGAAAAATCTACTCTTAAATTGATAATTTAAAACATCATCAGCCTATTAAGTCCACTGCTGGACATAGACATCGGAAAGACGCTCACCTATTGCAAACTTGAGCGATCTGGATCCAGCGGTTGCCCGCGACCATCATGAGATCGTCTTTACATCACGTGGCGGGACGTCCCTCTCTGCGTTTTCCAGTACGCGGTCGCCACTCGAGAACCTTTCTTTCCCATCGGTAGTCGGTTCGTCGAGCTATGTGGCCAGCCCGTTGCCACTTCAACTTACTAATACGGCGGGCAATGTCGGTTACTTTGGTTCGGTTGCGGAGACCCTCATTTCTGATTTTATCTCGCAGCGTGACTCCGAGTGTTGCCTTCTCCACAATTTGGATTAAAACATATATGGTTTTAAATAGATTAATAAATTATTATCTCTATGAAAATTCAATATTGGTTAAAAATTCTTATCAATTCTGTTATTTCAGGTGAAAATAATGTGGTAACAGATTATTTATCACAAAAGGTGAAGAAATACAGCCTGCTGTCGTTCTTCAGTTTTGCGAAGGACTCTATATTGCCTCAAAGGAATAAAAAGTCCTTTTGAAACCGGATTTATCCAGAAATGGCGTGTAGTTTAATTTTACGATAAATGTAAATATGTTTTTTTTTACAAAAGCTCATCTAAGGTAAGGAGGCAGTGTCATAGACACCTTAAGGCTTACTAAGTCGCGGGTGCGTCGCCGTTCTTTAAAAACATTCTTGTTTACCAATTGTTAAAATCAATAAAGGTTTTTAAAAAGAATGCTGAAATAATTTTGTCTCGGTTTTGCAATAACAGTTTAACAAATAGAGAAAATTAACAATTGTTTCAAATAACCCGTGTAGGAGCCATGCTGAAGCATATGCTAACGCACTAATTGGGCTCGTCCGAAGTAATACCACGGCTTCACTGAATACTCAGCGTGAAACGGTACTTGTGCTGTGTTTCGCAGGGTGAGTAAGGATGTCAGAGTCCCTTAAAAATGCTGCTTAATCGGCGTAAAAAGCCGGACATCAATGCGCGGTTGCCCAGGGAGGCTGATATTCTCTTACCATATAAGAGACCCACCTGTTCTGTAGTCCCGTATACCATAAATTAATCTATTTCAAGTTTAGGAGGTTCCCGGCTCATTAAAATTGTATCCAATCTTTGCAAAGTAGACTTTTATGAAGTATTAATATTTAGATAGAAATGAGAGTAATTTTATATTATTGTGAATTATCATACAGATATTTTTAAATGTACAATGAGAGCTTAGTGGTTTAATAAGTGTACCATGAAGCGATAGGTATCGGGTTCGAATCCCGGTCCGAGCAGTTATAATTTAATTTCTAATTTATTTGTCTTAATACTGTCGTACTCGTGGGAGAGCCATGATGACGCAATAATTGGGCCGGCTCGTCCGAAGTAATACCACGTGTTCCCAGAATACTCAGTGCAAAACGGTACTTGTACTGTGTTTCGTAGAGTGAGTGAGGATATCTGAAATTCGGCAACACTACCAATGCGCGGACAGTGGTGCGGTTGCTCACGGGCGGCGGCGTTCTCTTACCATACTCTTCAGGAGACCTACCTGCTCCGTTGTCCGCTATATACTTGAAGAATTTTTAGCTGTAGAAACGAGACAGAATACTTCGGGAAAAGATATATTTTTTTTGAGTTTTTAAAAGAGTATTTTGTGATATTAGATTTGCGGTGTTAATATTTTTAAAGCGCATTAAGATAACCAAAGATTCGGTTATAATTTAGTATGTGAAAGCTTAATATTTATTTAAATAAATAATTATTTTTTTTAATAAGCTCAGAAAATGTATGTAACGTTCAAATGTCAACAGTAAAAGTTAATTTTCCAAAAAAAAGTCAACGTAAGTTCTATTTATTTGTAAATAGTCAAAATACTTTTGGTTTTTTTTTAATTTTTTGTATTGAAATAAAATTTCTTGTTTATTATTGACTTTTTATTTACACAAATTCATACACTAGTAATGAACTTATATCATCATTTCCGTCGTAGGACGTCCACTGCTGGACGTCCTGATAGACCTCCCCTTGGACTTCCATACATATCTGTCAGAGGCGACTATGGCATCATGAGTAATTATTACATTAATTTAAAAAAACTCAATTCATGTGAGATTTTTAATTTTTGATTCAGAAAATCAAGTAACTTTACTAGTCTTTCTGCTAACAGAGAATCGATCCCTTTTGAATTCATGTGATTAAAAGATCTTTTAGCTAAAACAATAATATAATAACTGTAATATAGTTTTGAGAGCCTCGTAGCTAAAGTGGTTTTATAGGACAACCATGAGGGTTCCGAGAGATATCAGGTTCGAATCCCGGTACGAACAATTATAATTTAATTTATAATTAATACGGTCTCTGCAAGGGCTTGACAGATGATAGGCGAATGTCTTAATATTGTTGCATCCATGCAATTAAGTCGGCTCATCCGAAGTGATACCACGGACTCTCAGAATACTCAGCATGAAATGGCAGTTGTACGTTAAACGATGCTTCTGTGTTTCGCCGAGTGAGGATAAAATGCAGCTAAAGCGGCGTAAAAAGCCCGTAACATAGCAAACCTGCACTGTGGCGCGGTTGGTGATAGACGGCGGTGTTATCTTACCATATAGATCCACCTGCTCCGTTCTCCGCTATACCATAGAAAATACACCATCTGAGAGATAAAACCTCAAATTAACAAATTAGATCAAGATTGATGACATTTAACACTATGTCTCCTCATATTTCTCTTAGTTTTAAACATTTTCTCGCATATTGCACACTTGTAGTCTTTAGCATTGGAATGTTTCACCAAATGCGCTCTCAGCTCCGGCTGACCAAACGTTTTGTAACCGCATATGTGGCATATGACATTTCTCTCCTTCAAATGACTTTGCTTAATATGCGTACGAAGTATGCTCTCAAATATAAAAGACTTGGAACAGTGCGTGCATTTGTAAAACTCCCGCCGCTCGTGCACTCGAGCCAAATGTATAGATCTCTGATAATGGCTATTAAAGAATTCCCAGCAAGCGGAACATCGAAATCGTTTATTATGAACACGCTTCATATGTTGGTGAAGCATCTGTTCATTAAATGTTTCACTACAATCCATGCAGGCTACAACATCATCTTTTGAATTATTAAAAGTTATATTACATGTGTCGCAGTCAAAATTAATAAAATTCTTATGCCTCTTCATGTGGGCTACAACGCCGGCGCGTGATAAGAACTCCTTGTTGCAAATGACACACTGACAGTCCCCCAACCGAAACGGTATTAGACATGCACCTATATCCTTGAACACCATCGCGTGCTTTTCTCTCAAATGGTGTATGAGGGCGTGCAAATTGTCAATGTCATCGTCGCACAATTGACAATTGACATCGGTTATGTCAATTGGTATTGTCTCTTCGTAGTAGTTCGAGACAGTTTTCAGGATATCCTCAATTGTATGTTTGTCCTGGTGCGCTTTGAGATTGTCACGCGAATCAAACATTTCGTAACAATAAAAACACCTGAACAGGGTTTTCAGCCATCGGAACGGCATCACGTCAGAGTTTAATAAGACTTGACTAATATTACTTCTGATTCTTTGAAATTTCTCCTCGTCGCCCTCCTTTCGCGAGTCTTCGATTTGTTCTGAAATTACAGTACAATAGATTAGTTTCGTTTGTCCGTTTAAATTTTTCACACATCCATAATGGAACATCTGGTTGAACAGGCCATTAGCTGTTTAGGCTGAGCAAATTAAACATTACTTTTTCCCCTATTTTAAATCAATTGCTTGAGGATCATTCTGGTGTATAGATATGTATAAATTTTCACTATTCCCGCCCAATCTGCCAACATTTAGTGATTAATACAAAGTTAAGTATTTAAAATGAGTTTATTTTTTAAATGTAGACCTCAATTTTTCAACTCTATACAGTTTAGAAATACACATTTGTATTATATTTAATAGTAACAATCATTCAGAGGTCCATATCATATACATATGTGAAGCAGTAGAGTATTACGTAACCCAATTTCGAAGGTCTGATAAAACGTTAAATGGATATAAGGAAAGGAGGTCTACTAATGTAAATAATATCATTCTTTTTAATAAAAAATTGGAAATTTTAACTTATTAGTTGTACAGTAGTAGTAGACTTGGATATACTGTTTCTCAGTACTGGGTATTTGTCCCGCGGTCGGCAGGAGTTCCATCAGATTGATCTATCCTATCTACATTGTTTATTTTAACAAAATAGTGTTCTGTCAGTCACAGGGCTCCCATTATCCTAATATGCCCATGTCATCCAATAGATTAAAAACGCCTGTGCTTGGATTTAACGTAACATTTAGGGAAGCGAAAGGGAAGTACAACTAAATGTGCATGCAATCAAAACACTGGTGACGTGATAGTTACAAAAAAATATTGTCACCCTGGCAAAAGTCACCACTGCTTGATCTCACCACGGCGCGTTACTTGGTCCCCTGAAGTACCTAACGTAAGAAAAACCTTCAAATGTTGCGTTACATAGTACTTGTACGTTCGCTTAGATTAACCTCGAAAATCGAACCCAGCAATTCTAAACATCAATCATTATCGAGTACTACTAAAACCATAAGTCTTGAATCTTACAACTATTTACGAAGAATTACACTGAAAAAAGTAATATTGTATATATGTTACATTATTAGGTACAATATAGCTATATAGATTATTAGGTAATATATATACTCCCACCCGTGGGGGAGCCATGCTGAAGCATATGCTGACGCACTAATAGGGCCGGCTCGTCCGTTGTGATAGCAGGGACTCACAGACTCAGCGTGAAACGGTACTTGTACTGCGTTTCGCAGAGTGACTGAGGATATCGGAGGCCCTTAAAAGTTCCGCGTAAGGCGTAAAAAGCCGGAAATACACCAATGTGCAGATTGTGGCGCGGTTGGGCGGCGGTGTTCTCTTATCATATAGAAGACCCACCTACACCGTTACAATAAATATTACATTATAAATTTTGTTCAAACCGAGGATCCTTCGATACCTATTATTTTTTAGGAATGACTAATTCACTGTTGGCCAGAGTCGGTTGACATCTTAACGCGGGCTTGCTGATAATTTATAATCTTTACCGTGACTGGCGCAAGGCGTCTCCCGTGAGACACGATCCTGGACTTGGACCGTCGCGGGAAATTGGTCCGCCTGAACGGCCGGAAATGGCCACACCAATGTTAGGCTGAGCGCAAAGAACTCCGCCATCGTTTCCGGCGAAAGCGGTTTTTACAGCGATTCCTGCACAGACTTTACATCTGTTTTTACTATTTCCTTGCGGGAGGCTATACGTTTTATGAGCCATATCTATTCCTACAATAACTCTATTGAGAACGTTAATATTGCTGGTAGGCTTCTTCGTACGCGTTTTTAAGCGGCAGACCCTTGTGCATCCGCGCAAAATGTGCCCTCATAATCTTCCTCGTCGTGAACATCTTATCACACCCATCACAGCGGAAATTCTTCTCCCCGCTATGTTTGTACATGTGATTCTTCAGCCGGTGACTAGTGAACGCCTTCCAACCGCAAACGCTGCAAATGAAATTCCGCACCTTGAGATGCGCGTCGCGTAGGTGCGTCATCATCATGCTGCGAAACACAAACGTCTTCGGACAGTGGAGGCACTTGATCACCTCGCGATTCTTATGCTCTTCGACCATATGCCGCGAGCGTTTATAGTGCGAGCGGAACGTCTCATCGCAGACCAGACACTTGTACTTCTTCTTGTCCAACTCGTGTTCATACTTCTGGTGATTCTTCAGTCTGTACTTGTTCTCGAACTTTTCACCGCACTCCTGACACAGCAGCCCACTATCCTCATGCATCGATTTAACATGGAGCCGGAGTAGGTTTTGATCTTTGAAATTCTGTCCACACACATCGCACAGTATCGCCGATGTGCCCTTGTGGTCCTTGTTTGTGTGCTGCAAGAGTGTCCCGAAGGTGTAGAACGTTGCCCCACATGTTAAACAACTTAAGGAATAATTATCCAGTTTGAATGGTATCATACAGACTCCAACATCCTTGTTATAAGCGACACCGTGTTTCTCTACAAGATGATTGATCAGCTGGTACAAGTCCTGCACATCATCTGTGCATAGTTTACAGGCCAATGTTGATACATCTACGTAAACAACCTGTTCCCAGTATTTGTTCATTGCTGTCTCTTTAATTTCATCACCGATATGCTGTTCCTGATGCGTCTTCAGCTCTGACGGCTCTGTGAAGATGTCGTAGCAGTAAAAGCAACGGTAGCAACTCTTCAGCCAACGGAACGGCATCACAGTCGATTTTATCAGCACTTGGATCACGTTGCGTCTCATAACATTACGCTTCTCCTTGGACGTGAGCGGCTTTGAGACAGCTCTATCGAACTCTTCAAATATCGGTACTTCTATCACGTCCCCTGAAACGAAAAGTCCGTCTTTTATTTCTTCAGCTTTAACTGCATACTTGTACTATACTCTCAATTATCAATGTCGCACTACGTAAGCACATGTACAGACGTCAATTGCTGATTGAGTGGCGGAATTTGAATTTTTACGCTGCTTATTTCATCCTGCGATTGTCTTTAAATTATGTGGGTCAACTATAATAAATGAACAAAGACTACATTGAAAAATTTAATTTCATTATAATTAAAACATAATTGTCGTCAAACTTAGTATTAATGTCAAATTAGTTAAAATGAGGTTGTAAAAGTAAATAAAAATAACTGTACTAAAGATTTTTTATTGTATAGCGGAAAACGGAGCAGGTGGGTTTCC
>DWCF01001483.1:0-30215 GCA_018230265.1 Delias oraia | reverse complement strand
CCCACCGAGTCTGACTTACGTGTTTCTATTAAATATTGTCATGTTTGCACAATACAATTATAAACTGTAATCTATGTATCCCTCTGATTATAAGCTATATTATTACAAAGTTTGACTAAAATACGCTCTGTATTTTCGCGTGAAGGAATAAAAAACATCCATCGGAACAAACTTTCAAAAAATAAGTAAAAAGCAGGAATAACTTCACTGTATTATCGTCACTATAATTTGAATTATTTGCTATTGAATTGTAACTTATATGACACGATTGTCGGTTTACCATGACAGTGCCATCTATTGATTACTTACTCAATCCAGACGAAAAGTATCGACATCTGTTAGAATCTTTTGGAGTTAACAGATAATTGTGACTGTCAATTTATTATAGACAAATAATTTGCAATAAAATAAAATTGCGACTATTGCATTTAAATATGCAAATTTGAACGAAATCTGTTAAGCGGTTTAGGAGTCCATCGCGACAAACATCGTGACAAGAGATTTATATATATTAAGGTATATATATATATATATATAAGACTATATATATATAGTCTTATATATACTTGTCTGGAGCGTCGTAGCTGAGTGGTTTTAAACCAGGAAGTGAGAGGTAAAGGATTCTGTTTCCGGTCTGAATAATAACATTTAGAATTTATTCAGTCTTTGAAAAGGCTTGAGTGTGACCGGGTGCGTGTTTTAACATAACGTAACCACATAATATCAGCATGAAACAGTACTTGTATTGTCTTTGGCTGAGTAAGAATATTGGGGACCAGTGAAAGCCGTCAACGTAGCCAAACCTGATAGTCGCGCGCTTGTCCATGGGTGGCGATAAACTGTTTCCATAGAGAAAATCCACCTGTTCGTATATTTTACTTATTGAGATCTTGAAATATTTTTTAAATTCAAGAAAGGCTTAACGGTGAGAACTTTTCGACAAGTTACTTATTGAAAAGAAAAATAATAAAAATGACAACTTTATTTTTCCAACACAAACTTGTACCTGAGAAATATCTGGGCAATAACATTTTTTCAACCGGCCTTCAAAAATGAGTTTATTTTTTTGACTTTTTATCCTTTCTTTCATTCCAATCTCGCCGTCAGAATTTATATAATTTTTGCTATTATATAATATAGGTTGACAAAATATGAATTTTATAGAAAAATTTGAAGTTTTTCGATTCAATATTAAATTTTGAACAGTACTGTTTAATAATTATGTTGACTGAGAATAATTTTTGTGAAGTTGGAGCTATATATCAAAAATTAAAAAAAAAAAGTTTTTTCGGCGACAATTATGTCAATTTTAAATTAAACTATGTTTATCATAGTATAGTTTAATTATTTATAATTAAATTATATTATATTATTAATTATATATAATTACTAATATATATTATACTACGCTGGAGGTAGGTCGCCTCCGACAGGTACCCATGGAGGTCCAAGGGGGAGGCCTTTGTCCAGCAGTAGACGTCTTATGGCTGAAATGATGATGATTATGATGATGTTTTGGACAGTGTTATGAAAATCAAAGCAAATCTTCCCATGGACACACATAGATATTGATAAAGCTAATAAATGAATTATATATTTTTGTACCAACACCACGCTTTGTGTCGGATGTCCTTTGATCGGTGAAGGATCTAGGCTATGAAACATCACGCTATGAGTTTTACATCATATGTATTATGATGTATTACATACACTACTTCATCTGTTGGGAAAACCTCCAATTTAATCTTATTAAAAGGCCGTCGAACCCGCTGAGTGATAACTTTGTATCGTTGTAACTCACCCTATTATTTTCAGTACAGTTAGCAGAGTAATTTTCTTCAAACTAATATTGTTTAAGGGCTTATAATTGTATTCCTAATTTGACGGAACATAAAGCATTTGAGCCTTCAAAATGCCAATTTTATTTCAATCTTAATACGCGACTGTTACGTATGAGTTTTGGTCGAGAATAGATAAGATATTTTGAAAAATAATATTTCTAGACAAACTGGAGTTTAATAGTTTCTTTAGATATAGTCCATGAGGCGTGACAAGTAAAATTTCATTTTCATTCGAATGTTAAAAAGCTTGAATCTCTCACCGAACGAATAAAGAAAAGCCAGGCTAACGCGAAGTAAGCCTCGTAGCTCCAAGTCGGCTCAGTAAGATCAATAGAAGCGATCCGTTACAACTCCCTTCGTTTCACTGCTGACCCATGAATAAGTGAGGCACACTACGACATTACTTTAAAAGGACACAACCTTTTCTTTACTCTCGCTTGTATGTCTTACCCTAAGAGATAATTGAAAGGTCATCCGATACGGCTATCGGGTGACGGGTGCAACTTAGCTTTGCTATTTCGCAGGGCGATCATCAACTCGATGTTATATATCAATAGATATCGTAGGGTATTCGCGTACCGTATCAAAAGTTTAAAATTACATATAAGATAAACAACTTTGTGTCAAGCAAAATTAAACTGTAATTTCTTACGAACAAAAGTGGTCTCGGCGTTCATCATCATCATTTGAGCCGCAGGAATGTCTACTGCTGAACATAGGCCGCCCCTCCAGACCTCCATGCATAGGTATGCATGGAGGTCAATGCTTGTTCCGGCGACCTTTATCAGGACGTTTGTCCCCATCGGCCATCTGCTCTACATTAACTTTGGCCTGCCTATTGCCACTTTAGCTTACTAATTCGGCGGGCTATGTTCGTGTACGTATCTCCTCATTTCTGATTCAATCAAGTAGAGAAACTTCGAGCATGGCTGTTTCCATAGCTCGCTGAGAGACCGTGAGCTTTGGTTTCTGCATCGTAAGTTATCAAATCGTCAAGTTGTCGGGTGCTTACGA
Source organism: Delias oraia (assembly GCA_018230265.1). Taxonomy (NCBI): domain Eukaryota; kingdom Metazoa; phylum Arthropoda; class Insecta; order Lepidoptera; family Pieridae; genus Delias; species Delias oraia. The sequence goes on along the minus strand of DWCF01001483.1, from coordinate 27,360 downwards.
CCATGAAATCAGCTGCCAGCAAGGGTATTTCCAAACCAATACGATGCGGGACCTTTAAGAAAAGATCGTACTATTCCTTAAAAGCCGGCAACACACCCGCGGCTCTGCAAGGCCTAGGGTGTCCAAGGGCGGAGAACAGCTTACCCCGGGTAAGTATCCTAGTCGTTTGCCAACATTTCCGTAAAAAATGCAACGAATATAATTTATATATGTGATTATAATCACAATGATTATAAGTACCTCTACTTCTATATATTAGGCGTAGTTTGATAGCAAAAAAGCGGCCCGAATCCATTCTTAAACTGCAACGAACAGACAAACTATCAAAAAGCGGCGAAATTATACAAATTGCCCGCCCAGAGTGCGGAAGGGTTTTTGTCAATTTTATCATAACGATAAGTTGGCTGTTTTGTAAGCGGATTGCGGCGAAATCCAAGGAAGGTTCGAGCACATTATTTGCTCTGTTACCCATTGCAGAGGCCCTTAAGCCAACATACGCGCCAAAACAAATTTCACTAGCCACACAACGCTAATCTTATAATAATACTCCGCGTATATTTTGTGTTCCCTGTGATATTTTCCCGTTCGACGCGGGACAACAATGTTTTAAAATGGTCTTATTTTTTTTTCATTAAGATTGGAGATATACACAACCACGCCACACGCTTTTCATTATATACGACGAATCAATGCATAAAAGCCATCTCAAAGTGAAAATTAATTCACTCACATAGAATCAATTATACTCGCTAAAACAGTGAGACCGTGAATAAAAACGTATGTGAAAATAAATCATAAGGCTCGAGAATAAATTGAAAAGCCTACTATAATTGAAAATCAATTTTCCGTATTTCTCCCATCGAATAACGCTTTCGCAACGGGACACGAGATGTTTTGTTTATTGCTTCATATTACTGAACGAAGGAATGCAATAAATTATAAATGATCAAAAAATCGTCATAACTTGAGAGCTTCTCGCTTCTGGGTGTTACTAGGTTCGCATCACATAGAAACTGATATACGTTTCGAGCGGGAACGTTTTACGCGGATAAATCATATATTTTTTAAACTTAACTACTTAGCTACGACGCTCTCTAAACTTATTTTTATATAATATCTCTATACCCACCTAAATCTATAAATTAATTGAATACATAAGAGTCAGCCTGAAACGGTACTTGTGATGTGATTCGCAGAGTGAGTGAGGATATCGGAGGCCCTTAAAAGTGCCGTTTTTGTTGCGTAAAAAGCCGGCAACACAACTAAAGCGCCGACTGTGACGCGGTTTTCCATGGTCGGCGGTGTTCTCTTACCACGTAGGAGACCCACATGCTCTGTTGGCCTCTACACTATAAAAAAATTGATTAAATAACAAAACGACCCAAGGCAGCTAGCACAAGAAGTGGCTATCACTGGAGAAGGTCTTTTCATATTCTGGGGACCTTGCCAAAAATATAGGAATATACTTTTAAAAAATAGTAATTAAGTAATATTGTAGCATGGGTGGATTTAAAAACCAAGGAATGTAGTTAACAGGTCTGGCATAGGGGTTCCTCGAGACGCCTCAAGTATTACGAGACTATGACCTAGTTAAGCCAAGGACTTAAACTCTGCCGTCGTGCGTTTGTTTACACATCGGCAAAGCATCGACCTCCGTTGGCCCAGCGCCAGAAATCCAATTTCGAATGTAGCCTATATTTTATCCTGACTACATACTCCCACGGGCAGTCATAGAAAACGTGTCGTCATTCATGTTTTATCGTCTCTCTTTTAAATAAGTCATTTGAGTCAATAGTTCCGCAATTTCATTTATATCCTAAGATGTAATGGTATTTTTCATTGCTGAATACAAAATATACCGACAGATTTAGACTTTCTTTGCTTACACCGCTTTTAAGTGTTTTCTTTTCGAATAATTAAAAATATTTAATTCTGGCTGTAAATGGAGACGCGATGTCCTGACCTAAAAAAGTCAAGAGTAAAGTTATAACGAAAGTCAGCCAACTTACAAAATAAATGGTAAAGTAAGAAAATTGTTCAACGATGCCTGAGCACAGTTTATCTTCCAGTTGAGAGGTCGGCTGTTCCGAATCTCTACTTTAAATGAATCGCTCATAACGAGTTAATCTTCACCCGCTGAGGGCCTGGGAAGCCTACCTACCTGTGTTTCTGTTTCTGTTTCTTAAGCCGCCGCGCTGCCTATCCGAATGTTTCGCATACCTTTCGTCGATAAATTATGCCGAAGGTCGGGGAAACGCGAGCGCTACGAACGGCCTTCACTTCGGCAGAAGTGTATTTTATGATAAAGTTTTTTTTATGATATAAGAGACAATAAGGTGGGTGTCATTTATGGTGAGTGAACACCGCCGCCCATGGACATGATTATGAGATCTTTGTTATTGTAATTATATATGTTCGATATTTTCTTTATTATTGGAAAGCTGTCAACCCCATAGTGGCAAGGTGAGTTTGCGCTTCACGGGCTGTGGCCGCCGTGCTCTGTGCCTTGAATTGAACTGCCTCTGTCCGTCACCCGATCTATTAAGGCACTCTGGCTTAATTTTAGTTGACATATTTACATTAAAAGCACAAAAGCCTGTTTGTCTATCACGAGATCTATTGCGATACACAATTACATTCTGCATCTGGCACTTGCGAGGCCTACTTTTTATTTATTATATACTTATAGCCTACGACTTAGGTGATGCATTACGAACACAAATATAATTGATAGTTAGCGGCGGTGTTCCCTTACCATATCTGAGACCCTTGCTCCCTGCCCCCTTGTCCGCTATACTACAAAAAAACATACTAACCTACCTACCGAAGTTGTGCTGGCGTATAAAGCCCTTTTAAAGTTTACCTTTATAATTTAGTTTTACTTAATTTTTTATTGTTTATGTTGTATTGATAAATTTGTTTTATTGAAAATAGCGCAATTTCGCTGTGGCGGCGTTACTTCATTCATACAAAATAATACTTTAAGACTATATATATAATAATAAGGCTATTTATAAATAAGTTAGTCGTGAGGGGCTGACTCCTTCACCAAAGGCTTATTGCCAGTTGTGTTGCCCAAATGCAGGACTTAGCCATTCTTGGTCTTGCGCCAATCCACCCAGCATTGGTATTGGTCTTGGTCTTGCTCTTGCAGCAAGACTTGCGATTACCAATTAGACTATAGCTTTTTATTAAAGTTAACTTCAGATCTTAGAAAAAGCTATCAAAATAGGAACATTTTCAGATTCAATTAGTATAGTCGTAGTAAAGACCAACCAGATTAATAAATTAACTAAAGATTTAACGAGAAATTCCAAAAATCACTGGCAAGAAAATAGCTGCAAGACGCAAGAGACTTGCAGGCTTAGTCTTGTTCTGGCTCAAGTCCTACTTCCTCAGTCTTGGTCTTACTCAAATTGGACGGTCTTGGTCTTGGTCATGCGCAAATACAATACCGAGACTAATTTTGGGAAACACTTATTGCCACCGGCCAAATGTTTGGGCATTAGTTTAGCCTCAGGTCCTCGAGCCTAACACTAAGATGGGTTTAATTTGTAGGGCTGTAATGGAAGCTCCTTTAATAGATATTCTGTTTCAAAGATATATTTGCTAAGTCAGAAGAGACGAATAAGAAGAGCCGCATGTAATCTGCACCTTTTAAAGGCGTGGGATTCACAAATTCTTGAAAATGATACCCGAATTAGAATATTCTTGTATTGTATGTAATATACCGTTCTGAACGGCGTAAAAAAACCGTCTACACAACCAAAGAGTGAGTTGCGGTTTTTTATAGAAGGCTGTGACCTCTAATACCATATAATAAAAAAAGATTTTTGTTTCATGATATGAAATTTACACTACAAATAACTTAGAGATGTAATATTATAAAATCCAACTTAAAACAAAAAAGTACTTTACAGCTGATATTTTGCACTCGCACCGACAAAGAGAAAAAAGTTGGAATCGGTTAGGGGAACACACTGCCGGACAAAATAATAGATTTCCGGTGTTCGTACTAGCAAAAGAAAAAGAACTGTGCTAAAATACCACATAGTGCCGTATTTGTACCACCGTATTTTTAATCTCCTAACCATGTCCGAAAGCACAGCTTCCCAAAAAGTGTTTTTTTTACGAAAACGGTGGCTAACGATCAGGAGGTTATCCTGGTGTAACCGGTCCTACTCTCATGGACTAGCTTATAGCTTTTCCAGAGCCGCGGGTGCGCTTCTGGCCTTTAAGCATGGTATTTGGTAATACCCCCGCTGGCAGCTGATACCACGCGGTGATACATCGAGGTGATAACTATGAAGGAGTCGTTCACAGCAGTCGATTTTATTATTCAACAAGAGCAAAAATCATTGGAAATGAATATATTTTGCTATGATTGTACAATCATGCACGCGAAGGTAAATTGTTTTGCTTTCTACCAAACAAAAAGCGTTTATAAAAACGTTTCTGTCACTGCATATTCAAGTTTTATCGTTGTAAACATCTCTGGTGACAGAAAGAAATGAAATGGAACAGCAAAAGTTTTAGAAGCGCTGTTTTCGAGTAACCGCACGAACCGCAGCACTCCAGTTTCCGAGCGTTACATAATTACAACGGCCCTTAATGCCATTGCAATTAGGACGAATTTGTACGCGCTCACTCGAGACACGTGAGACTTAAGATCAAAGGCTGAATCCAATCTGTTCAACTCTTTTAATGTCCACTTATTAGAACACGTCATGTACTTGACTCCTGATTGCCACTGAAATAACTTTCGTGCGATGGTTACGTGCTGGGGATCATTTCTACGTAATGAGAGGTCGAATGCCGCCTCCTCATTGCCGTGACGGTTAGGCCATCAACACGCTCTAACTCGATTCCAAATTCATAAGTATTATTAATAAAATCAAAAATAATTAATTTATCATTCGAAAGCCTTGTAGTTAAGTGGTTTTATAGATCTACTACGAAGCGAGAGGTACCGGGTTGGAAGCCCGATCAGGATACTTATAATTTAATTTATAATTTCTTCGGTATCTGGAAGGTACTGATAGTGGCGGGGCTGGGCCGTGGCCGAGTGAGTGATGATATAGTCCTTAATAATGCCGCTCAAGTGCTTTAAAAAGCCTTCAACATAACTAATGCGCGGATTGTGGAGCGGCGTTCCATGTGTGTGTTCTCTTACTAGATAGAAGACCTATTGTCCGCTATATTTAAAAAAATACGTACCAATTCTTCGCATTAAATTACGATTAAACAAAAAATCCCCTGGTTTCCACGAGATCTCAAATATCGAACTCCAAATAGCTGGAGTATCGAGAATTTTGCTAAAACAAAGCTTCTGAAATTCGCGCTCACAGCGGGCTAACTCGATCAACGAACGATTAATTGATAGTATAAGGATTAGTTCTTGACTTGAAACACATAAACGCTTGATGACATTAAGCGAAGCTGCTTTTAGAGGGTAATGTCGTTTGCTCTGTTTAAACAAAGGAATTACTTGCAATAGCTATAAATACATACAATTCCTCCCCTCTTCTTGTATTGTATTAATTCTTGTGTTCTCTTTTTATAATAATAATGCATGTGACATCTGTCCATATTGGACAAATCGACTATTGTAATGATGTAAAATGTAATGTAAGACTGACGCATTGAGCCAGCTACTCCGAAGTGAAACCACGGACTTATAAAATACCAGTGAAACAGTACTTGTACTGTTTCGCTGAGTGATTGAGCAGGATCTTTAATGTATACGATACTATAATTTGAGTGTAACTATAATTTGAGCTGCGTAAAACGCTGACAAAACGACAATCAAAGGGCGCATTGTGGCACAGTGATATTTTACTATAGAAGTCCTTTACTTCGTTGGTGACTATACAATAAAAAATATATATTTAGAGAATGATATTCTTTTTTTTTAATTATTCCATTGCGGACAAAGGAGCAGGCAGGGTCTCCTATGTGTTAAGCAAACACTGCCGTCCATTAACAACCGCGCCACAGTTGGCGGATTGGTTGTGCTGCCGCATTTTTACGCGGCACTTTTAAGGGCCTTCGATATCCACACTCACTCTGCAAAACACTTTACAAGTACCGACTGTGAGCCCGTTTTATCACTTCGGACGAGTCAATCCAATTAGTGTGTCAGCATATGCTTCAGCATGGATATCCCACGGATGAAAAAATTTGAATTCAAAGCTGAGAAAAGAGATAAAAATATCTTATTGTCACCTACTTGTTTAATTACAGTTTATATATTATATCTTTTACATGATTAAGTAATATATAAGTATTATATTTACATGTTAATAATTATACAATTGAACTAAACTAAATCTCTATATAAATCTGATGAATCTGACCAACATAGCAAACATCATTAAATTCATAACACGGTCATGTTAGATAATAAACAATTGCTAATATTCCATAGGTGGCGTTCCAATGACAAAATGATATTTAGGACTTCAAAAAATAAAAACAAAAAGGATGTGTTTACTAAATTTGTCGAAATGGGTGTATGAAAGTTATTCTTATATTTTTGAAAAACCGCCTTTTGAAACCTTTATAATATACATTATAGCTGTAAATAATCAGTAACTAAAGATAAATTCTTAACTTGACGTCTTTGACGTCACCAGTTCCGAGCTAATCAAATAATAGGATTATGTGTAGGATATTCTTCGCTACCAGCCATACATCGGTGAGCCAGCAATGGTCTCTCACAGAACCTCTCTTCTGCGACGGCCCAAGTCCAGATTTTAACTCTTAAAATACTTAATTCGTTTGTACACGTACCATATACATATATATACGAACTATATACACATATATAAACGAACGCTCGGAAGAGCTACATGGCTGAGTAGGAAATGTTAGATTTTGTACACAATTTTGTGATTTGGTCACCGCGCTCAAAGCCCGAATAAAAACGCGTACTCTCTCTCTTTAAAAAAATATTTCAAACGCTACAGATATATTTTCGTGATAAAATCTTAAATATTAAAAATGTAATAAATAGTATTAAATTTGTGTTTAAATGAAAAGCGGTAACAAACTCGGACAGCGAATTACGCGGAGAGAAAAACCGACGGAAACTCATTTTCGATGTTTATACTATGAAAACCGTGCTTGATTGATGCGAGAAGCACAAATGAGAACTATAATTAACTCAATTTAATGATATTTTATTAGAATACAAGAATAAATTATTTTCGATGTTTTTTTTACATTTCTTTTAATTTGCACTAAAATATGTACCGAAATACGATTTTGGCTATCTGGATTGTGACTAAAAGTAATTATATATTAGGCAAATCCTTATAATATTATTAAAATATATAATATTATTAAATATAAACACGATCATATAGTTTATAAATTTAATTCAGCACAGTTAATAAACACTTCTACTATACCATATTGTTCTAGTCAAATCGTATGGGTTCTGTCTGAAATATTTTTTTTCTGAAAATACGTTGCCAAACAAGAAGGAGGTTCACATAGGATAAGCGGTCCGTCGTCCATCTACACTATCAGCCCCTGATGAGACGTTACTGGCCCTTTGGGGATGGGAATGCTTTTTTTCAAAGCTCTCCTAGTCGTATTGGTTTGGAAGTACCTCTGCAGGGAGCACGTTACATTGAGTGTTGAAGCCCGGCATAAAATTAACATATATATATATATATAACATCAAGACAAAATACAAGATTTCATATAGGTATAAGGTATCATATACATATATATATATGTATGTGTGTAGAATTAAGATGTTCGATGATGAAACTCAGCTGCAGGTATTACGACTTGGGAACCTTTAAGTAAAGCGCGTATATATTTCTTAAAAACCGACAACCAACCCGCGGCTCTGCAAGGGCTAAAAGTGTCTATGATCGTAGGACCGTTTACCCTAAATGAGCCTTCTCCTCGCTTGCAACCATTTTCATAAAAAAAATAATGTAAACCAGTGTTCCGCAAACTGTGTACCGTGCGATACTGGTGTATCTTTGTCAATAATAGGTGTGCCTCGGAAAAACAATGTTGTCTTAAAAACTTATGTTAAGTAATAAGGATGAGAAAAATACCTGAGTATATATATCTACTCGCAAGTACACGAGAGAGAGGTTTTTGTTTCATTGTTAAGGTATTTAATAAGTAAACATTGATTAATAATAATTAAAAACAAAAAGTTTGCGTAACACTGATAACACAACTCCACAAGAGAGTCAAGAAAATGACAAACATTCTTTTACAAGCCCATTCTACTTAAATTCATAGAGATAATACTATAAAGAGTATTTTTAAAGCCGTTTATTTTAGAACCATTTTGTCTGTTGTTTGTTTGTTGACATTTCTTTATTCGCTTGCCAGTCGGCAAAGGCTCTCCGTCAAGCTTTTCTACTCATGTCTGTTTTAAGCCACCGCATTCCACATCACTCCTACCATTTTTAGTAATGTACCTAATTACATTTCACCAACTATTGATTTTTTTAATGTAAAACATGTCGCATAACAGAGTGGACGAACGAAGTAGGTCTAATAATGTTAAGGGCCGTTTGGTATGCAAGACAGGCAGCCGGTATCGCGTGTCCCCCAGAGGTGCTTAGAACGATTCGTATCGTTTACTAATTAAACCTTCCATATTGATCCAAGCCACGACTCATACAGTGCTAACGGTTTGACTTTCCATGGGCCAACGGTTCTACTTCTCGTATTTTTGGATTCTTAATGAAAACAGGGAGGCAAACTTACTCGAGGCTCAACATTTTAATTTTTTTTATGTTTTAGCGCTAAACGGAGTAGGTGAATCTTCTAGGTGATAAATGAAGTCCACCGCGTATGGACAACCGCGCTACAGTCTGCGCATTGTTTGTGTAGCCGGATTTATACACCGCTTAAGCGGCATTTTTAAGGACATCCGACATACTAACTCACTCACCGAAACACAATAGAAGTACCGTTTCACGCTGAGCATTCTTTGAGCCCGTGGTATCACTTCGGACAAGCCAGTTCAATTAGGGCGTCAGCATGGCTTTTTATTGTTATAACGCTTTTATTTTTAAAAATTGAACATTTGAGCGTTTCTTAAGTCGTTTTGTGCCGCGCATAACCAATGTCGAAGCAGCTGTCTCTAGAAGTATTTCCAAAGCATTACAACTTGGAGACCTTCAAAAGAAGATAGTAGCTAAGGAATAGCCGGCCTAATAAAGGCCGGTAACGAATTTATAGCCCAGAAAGAGCTGGGGGTGTCCATGGACGGAGGACCGCTTATTCTAAATGAATCTACTCTAGAGAAAAAAAAACATCAAAATTATCATCTCCAGAACAGCGGCTTATAAATAATGCCCGCTCGTCTCGCAGTACAAATAAATGTCGTAATGTCTTTGTGACTGACCTTCAAAAAACCGATAAAGGCGGTGATCAATCTGACGTATGCTTGTTTCCCTTGTGTTACTCCTGCTTCGCTGTCCGTGGACCGTTTTTAGTCAATGATCAATCAAACGAAATGATATCCCGTCAATATCCGTTTTTCTATAATTTTTACGATCTAAAGTTCATAATACAATTCAATACTAGAGTTGAGGGTGGCCGTCCTCTGTTTCTACTTATGTCACTTTATTTAACAACAAACCTAAATAAAACACAATTACGTGATCTAATTGTGTTTCTGTATAGAAAATTTAAAATAAGATTTATATTCATTTGAGTTATAGTTTTAGAGATGTTTAGTATCAAAACAGTAGCTAATATGTTTTTTTAATTTTATAAAATGTCAACAATAAAAATATTTCTAAGGTTGATTTGATTTTTTTTCTCGTTCATCGTTTTGTTGTTAGCACTAACTCACTGTATATGTATTAAACATTTTTATAATTTACATCTCATATATTTATCTCATAAATTTGGGTATATATTGACAACCATGACTTTACTTTCTTGCCAGACCTGGCACCCTGGTATCACCCTACTATACTCTGAGGGAGAGGTTGATGCATGAAAATACCGAAATTTTCTTTCGAATTTTGTTACAATTACCGCTTTTGTATGATGGCTGTCATTGGTCAAGCCTCGTTAACCGTCATAGCGACCATGTATTTGCTTAGCCGAGATAAGCAACTCTTTGGTTCGGCAAACAATTTGATCTTGATGGATTGCACTAGGCTTGGAGAACTTTGTTGATATAAAATAAAATGATGCTTTTGTTAAACCCTAATATTATAAAGCCGCTGTAAATGATACAGCTAAGTCACCTAATTAAATATTTTTATGGTACAGAGAGCAATGGGCTACAGAAAGAGATCACTGACCATGGACAACCCACTTAGCGCTGGCTTTCTGCGACCTGCACAGTACCTTAGGTTAATTTAACTCAACTGAATCTTATACATCTAATAAGATTGTTTATATAATGGATTTTATTATGAGTCTCCAATTGAACTTTGGAGACTTCCATCTTAAATTATTCCTCAAAAGCCAGTAATAGTTTTTCAAAAACAATTAGTAATACTGTTTTATATAAAAATAATTGTACTTTAACTTGTAATTAAAAACTACTTATAATTTAACCAGTTAAGTTTCGGAAGGAACGAAGAAACTTCAACCTAAGTTAACATGTCCTAATAAGTAATTATTTTATGACAATCGAAATATCTACACTGTCAAAATACGCTGTTTTATGAATTCGTAACTTCGTAGAGCTATAATATATATTATCACAATTGATCGTATTTAAAACAATTTATTTAAAAAATCTCTTTTTTAATTTAATTATATATTTTTTACTCAAGTATATGAAGTTTAAATATATGAAGAGTTTAGTCCTAAAACTCCACTTATTTTACTCATAAAACTTCGAAACACAGCCTCTTAGAAAAAATATAATGCGAGGCGCCAAAACTTTCCGTTCATTCATTTAGGCGTAACAGTCATGTAAACTGAGAGTCAGGTTTAAAGATCAAAGAGATTTATGCTGCCGAGCGGTTTTGCATATATATTAAGTCCGCAACGCACTCCCGGCCATTTTGTCCGATCCGGTAATCCACGCGCAGCGGTGTTCTCTTACCATATAGAGGACTCACCTGCTCTGTTATCCGCTGCACCATATAAAAATTAAATATTAAATATGAGTTAAGTAATTGATTACTACAATTTAGCTGAAAATCTAATGCATTTGTAGATTTATAGATAATCGTTTGTTTTAATATTAGAAAACAAAGAGAGCCATACTGAAGCACATTCTGATGCACTAATGGGACCGGATAATCCGAAGTAATATCACGGACTCATAGAATAGCAGCATTAAACAAGTGTGCTGTGTTTTGTTGAGTGAGCTATGTTATCGTAGACCCTTGACATTATACCGCGACACAATCAATGCGCGGGTTGTACCGCGACTGTCGATGGGCGACGGTGATTTCTTACCATAAAGGCTGATCCGTTGGCTCATTCTATACCAAAAATTTTTGAATATTTTCATTGCTTGATAGAACGCGTTCGTATCATAAATTACAGATCAAAGATCAGATCAGTTACAAAAAAACGGCGTTGCACGGCTAAAATAGTATAAATTGAAACTAGGAATGGTGCTTGAGTTAGGTCCCACAGAGAGCTCCATTATCCTCGATAGTTAATCTCATTTAAAATCGACAGGGTCATCTCTATGATAAAAGTTCCTATTGAACGCAGACACTTTGTTTTTGTGACTTTTTCTTTACTAAGTTTATGGCTGATAAATTTTTACGTGGCTCAAGACGTCAACAAGGAAGGAAACGGAAAAAGTGGCAGACGAAATAACATTAAAATCTGACTTACAACTTGAAGTGATCCATATCCCAAAACAGAATTAATCTTAGAGAACGTTTCTCTAGCCGTGTTGCCTTTAACGAGCGAAAACATAAAAATAGCGCAACTTTCGGCGTCAGTAAACTCTGTTTACACGTCTATAATAACTGTTGAACGCAATATCCAAATAATGCATAGCTCATTTTATAGGTTATATTAAGACCTTAAAAATTATATATAGTATTGTCAGATACGACTCTGTAGCACTCTGTACATATCCGCGAAATTCAAAAGACAAAGAGGCGGAGGGGAGATATTTTTCAAACATAATACCAGTGTGAAACAGTACATGTACTGAACTTTGCAGAGTGTGTTTGCTGTGAGTGGTGAAATCGGAGACCCTTGAAATATTACCGTTAAAGCGGTCTAAAGCAACACATTCAAAACGCGGATTATAGTGCGGTTGACTATGATTGGCGGTAATCTCTTACCATGGAGGAGACCCGCCGGCTCCGTTTCTTGCTTTACCATAAAAAATTTAACAACTGAATACAATACAATACATTTAATCATAACAAAAAAGTAACATTTATTTATATTTATATATATTTCTTCTACACGAAGTTGGAAATAAGTGAAACAACTCCAGCAACAACCACCGCTTCACTCTGCACTTAAAAATTAGAGTTGAAGCTGCATTCTTTACCGCCCAGGCCATTATTATTATTTTTCTTATTTTTTTTCATCCATTTATTCTTAGACTCACCTGGCCAAGCGGTCTAGAAAATTGATTTAGCTTTAGAAGTGCTCACTCGACAGTGTTGGAACGAGCCTTAACCACTCATAGAGAGCCAAACGTAAACTAATCTTGATTTCCTGTTTGTTCCGCCTCGGCCATCTATCGTATATTGTACAGTGTTTCACTGAGTAAGTTAGCACCGGATACTTACCAAGTTTAATCTTCCGCTTTACAAGTCAACATCACATTAAAGCAGGGATTACAACGCAGTTGCCCATAGGCAGTTGAGATCTTGTTCCATCAGACTGCGTCAAGCAAACTAAATTTAATAGAAGATGGAGTGATTAGCCTCCGTCTAAAACTGATAACTGTTTGTTTTAGCTTACGCGGTGGTACAAGAAACACGTTTTTTGAATTTAAATAGATCCCCACTTGGATTAAGGCGTTCTACATTTTTACAATGCTTTTAAGAAAATTGAGTCAAATGTGCAGGAAGCACATCTAGATTGGATGGTCCTCCGCCGGCCCATGGACACGATTAATCCTTTCTCTGTCGCGGGTTTGTTCAAATAATTGATATTTAGCTCACATGTTGCCTGCAATTTCGAAATTGAATATATAAATGGGCATACAGCATCAAACCAGATAGTTCCCGGCTGATATATTCAATCAAGTGATTCGCGCCAGCTAATTCCACTAATAACACAAGTACACTGCAGAGGTATTCCAAAACCAATACGATTTAGGGACTTACAAAATAATACCGAATCTATCCCTTCATCATCATCATCATTCCAGCCGTAAGACGTCCACTGCTGGACATTAGCCTCCTTTGGACCTCCATGAATCGCCATCCCTGAAAGACCGGCAAACAGCAGCCCAATATAGACAGATGTCCACGGTCGTAGGACCTCTCATATAAGGTGAGCTTTCTGATCGTTTGCCTCACTATTTCCATTTAAAAAAGTTCCATTATCTGTGGGAATACCCGGCAATGGGATACGCTTTCAAATATAGACAATGTGTGCATAGACAGATCGTGACCCACGTTTTCCATCCCCCGCGTCATCAAAAATAAGCAAAGCAAATACTCCCCGCGTCCCTGTAGTGTTTACGTAATACTTGAACGACCCCAATAGTAGATGAAAAACAAATAATGTTAAGTAAAACTTTGAAATAAGTTTGTAAAACAGAATTTAATCGATAATGCTCCTTATAAATTTTTATATAAACATTTGTAATTTGGGTCTCAAGTGATGATAGGTTTCGAGGCCACGCCATGTTATCCAAGTAGTACTTTCACTTAACGATATACAGTTAGTATGCTACTAATGTTTTTACTTAGATATAGACATAGAAAAATGTCTAACAAACACTATCTTGGAGTTTATATCTGTATGATTTATTATACTTTAAATTGCGCATCACATGTTATTCCATTCATTTCTTTCCGCCTTCGCGAAAGCTTTATAATTTTGTTTCAGTCAACATTTGCAGAACGTCTAACAGCCGGTGCAAAAGAGGACTTAGTATGTAAAGAAAAATATAATCTTCTTTAATTTAATTTTTTTTTGTATATGATGATTTGTGTGATGATCTCACACGCAGATGGATATCGACATAATAATCTATGGTGAAAGAATATTCTAAGTGCTGTCATGGAAAATTAATATGTGTAATTAATTTTTTGATAAGATTGTAAAATTGTGATTTGGGAACGATATTGTAATTAATAACATTAAATGTCGTTTCTTTTATTACGAAGAAACTCAGTTATGTTAGAAAGCTTGTTCCAAAGCACTACGAGCTAAAACCATACTTTATAAGTGTTTACGTGCCTGTGACGAGGTCTCTGGCATTGTCGGTAAATTAACAGATTAAGTACTAATCTGTGTAACTTATTATAATATATAATATATTTTCTCATATAAAATAAGGTACCAACATTATACATAGTTATATTTTGACCTCAAATTACCTTAAACAAGATGTACACGTGTTTATAAGCAGAATAAAGGGTTCGGTAATCCTTTATTATTAAAAGCATTTGTGCGTCCCTTTCTCTATGCATAATACGATATATTTGTTTAGAAAAACATCTCATAATTATAGCTAAATACGGTACACTCAATCTCCTAGTGAATGAATATGTTGTATCGTTGAAATTCTTATAGAATGCCTAATGAGTATATTATGTAGATCAGACAATAAAACAGGCAGGTTGTAATTTTAAAAAGTGCGTACAAAATACATATGTCAGAAGTGTGACTTCGTTGGCAAACTAATTTTAAAATATCGTCTATATTTATACGAATCTAAAACATTATTTTTTCGAAACATTTTTCGAGGATGGTAAAAAGGAAGATATAAAAGTAATTTAATTTTCATTAAAATATTAATAGTGTCGAAAATTAACACAATTTATAAATTAGTTTTTTTTAATTTATTTCTGCGATACATACATTATTCGACGCGTTTTCTGTTGGTATTGATTGATGTGACTAATGAATGCGTAATGACGATTTCATGCTACATACGCCCTTTCTCACTCGCTCATACGATCTCTAGCGATCTCTTACTCTTCTTAGAAAAAAAACGCTGTACATCCGCGTAACGTAATCATTACTTGTGGTTTTCATCCGTCAAAGTTTTACCCTCATACGTCTAAGGAAAATTCACTTCAAATTTTTTTTACTAAGTTAATTTGTACACATTCTCAAAGGTACAAGTTTAATTTAATTTTTTAATGTTAATTGCTTTATATAATGTTAACAGTTTTGTTTATTAAACCAATTTTATAACAAAAATATATATAATAACGAAAATAAATTTATTCTAGTTGGAAAAAAATTGTGTTCAGCTTGAATAAATTTAGGTATGTTGATTTAAAACATAATTTTCAGTCACACGAATTTCCAAGTATATACGTCAAACGATGATTGAGTTTAAAGTCTAAAGTAGAGTCAAATCAGCAAGTAGGAGGTTCACCGAGGATCGGCTCCCCACCCATGGACACCCCAAGCTTTGCTGGGACACGGGAAGTTGCCTGGCCAATAGGTACCTATAGAAACGCTCTTTTTTTGTAGCTTACCAAGTTGTATTCGTTTGTAAACACCTGTATATTCAGCTGATTCCATAGAGAGATGAACGGCCCAAATTGCATTTAAAAAACGCTCAGTTGTGGAAAGAGAAATATCGATGTGATAAAATTAAAATAAATTAAATTAAATACAGATTAAATTTTGTATTCTGTCTCTAAGTCCATAGAAGATACTTAAATTTGAAGTCACATAAAATCGCCGTATAATAAAATTCGCTTATCATTCTCACGGTTATAACTTATAGGTGCAAATGATCTGTCGTCGCCGAATAGTTTGCATATTGTCCATACAGATAAAAAGCTAATGGGAAACGCCGACAGCCCCTACGTGGCGTCAAACGCGTGACACTATCGGCCCAATATCGATCACGATAAAACATTCAAACCACCGTCGGTAATTAGCATCGGCTGATGGCGGCCTATCATTTACCCGCCTCGTCAACTCTTTGCTCGGCTCGTCATCTGCGAATGTACACATGTTTAATGTACAATGCCAGTTTGTTTGGTTTATTGATTTATATCAATTCGTGTACACCTGTGACCATTCAAATGAGTTAATGCCCTGCATTGGATGCGTTCATGTGTGTGTAACCCAATTTGATTACACATAATTTAAATATAGATAAAACTGTATTATGTAAACTGAAAAGTCCTTGTCATTTCATTCCGATTTATTATTTTATTTTTTATGTTATAGCGGACAACGGAGTAGGTGGTGTTCTATATGATAAGAGAACACCGCCCGTTGGCAATCGCGCCATGGTCCGCGTGGTTGCACTAGAATGACTGTCATTTTTTGCAGATTAGGCAGTCCACATTTACATCCGGGCCTGTTTGAAACACTTGTCTTTAGAACCGCGCGATCTGCATCCGCACGGATACCATCAACACGACTCGGATCTTTCGAAATTGCGCGTAAGCACCCGCGGCCCAGCAGGACAGTGTCCACGGGCGGTGGACTGCTTATCTTAGAAGAGCGTCGACACCAATTGCCTCCTTATTTTCATTAAATAAATCAAATTTTCTAACATTAACCACCAAATACTACAAAACTTATAAAAGTAATATATTTTTTATACTTTTCGATAGTCTTATAAAATCGTTGACCTACGTAATTATTACGTAGGTATCACACGATTTGAGCTCATACGAGTTTGTTGGCGATATTGTAGGATTTGTAGCTCTCGTTACGCGAATGGCTGTCGAATGCCGGTCCATTTATAAGTTTAATTCGAGTTATTAAATAAACGCTTGCCTAATTAATGTTAATTGGTGGTAATGAAAAGAATAGCGCAAAACCTGTTTGTGGCTGAACAATTGAAGTAAACGAGGTGAAGGGTGAAATAAAATTAGCTACGATTAAAGTCCGCAGCCGAGTGCTGCTGCAAAAAGTTCCATTTCGCCGCTAACGGGATCGTGCGCGGCGCCTAAGCATCTGTTATTCATTATGGTGCCTCATTGTTGGTTCCGGTTCAGAGATCGGTCGGTAAGGACATAAACGACCCACCTTCTACATCTCTATCATTCATTTAATCAATACGTTCCATAACTGAGCGTTTTTAAGGCATTTTGTGCCGCGCACCACCGCTCTGTGGAATCAACTTCCTACAGAGGTATTTCCAAATAAATATTACTTCAAAAAAAGCTTACATAACCGTAAAGGCCGGCAAAGCACTCGCAGCCCTGCAAGAGCTATGGGCAGAGGACTTCTTATCCTAGGTGAGCCTCCTGCTCATTTGCCACCGTTTCCAAAAAAAGGCGACACTTTATGCCATTTGCCTACCGTAATATAGACGGGCAAATCGGTTGGTTGTAATAATTTGTAGTTACTTTCTTCATTTTTAATTCAAACTTACGCTTACGATTTTAATAGCAAATTGAAAAAGCTTGACGTGGTCTCAAACATTGAAGTGAAAAACATTTATAAACGATCTTGTCTTACTTTATCGAAGCCGGAGCACTCGATGTGATTGTTGAGCGATTTCGACGTGATTTTTCCAAAGGCGCCGTCGCTTTTATAATATATAATTAAATTAAACCTTTATAATATTTTTTTTTGTAATCTTTATTGTGTTTTTATTACTTGTATTGGTAAGTATTGAATAAATAAAAGATTCAGTACGAATTAAATTTTTATTATCTTTGTGTTGTTAAAGCGTTAAGCCTTGAAAACTCGTGAACGTTATGATCATCTTGTTGAGCACACAGCAATCACAAACAAACGAAATAACGTATTTGAATTAATCGCTGAGATTTATCACTCGCAAATCAATTAACCGCGGCCTACTCGCTGCATTTATATTGACCCCTATCGGCGGAACGATCTTAAGAGACGAATAGGGTTTACGAGTCGTCTCTTTTGTGACCTGCTGCTATCAAATCCCTTTTAATCTTCTCAAGTGGCTTAGCAGTTTCGCAAGGGTGGCTCGATGCGCTTAATCTGTACTAATAACAGAACGGCTCTGTCCGTGCTGCGCTACGTATAAAGTGAAATAATAATAAACATTACCTAATTGAAACATCAAATTAATTTATTCAAACAACAAACAAAAATTGACCGCATAATCTCCATCCGAAAGAAATCGATGCCGCGGAAAGGTTCTCGAGTAGCGACCGCGTACCGGAAATAAAGGTTGCGGGCAACCACTATGTCTAGATCGGTCAACATAGCAATAGCTCTTTGGAATCTTTTGGTAGGCCTATATACAGCAGTGGACTTACTATGCTGATGAAGATGAATCTCCATTAATAAATTAATCCGTCAATTATCAAAAAATTTTGTTACAAAAATGTGATAAACGAAGAATCCCTCGAGCAATTTTGTGCATACTTTACATGATTTACTAAATAGTCCAAACAAAGCTTAAACATTTGATTTGGATAGGTGAGCCCGTTTGAGTTATAAAATTGCAACAAAAAGTGGCATTAATTTATATATAAGTAAAAAATATAATTCTTAATTTGTATGGCAAGACGTTTGTCTTGGTCAGGTTATAAATAAGTAGGTATATTATGAGAAAATATTTCTCATAATATTTTTTATTTTAAAAATTCTTTTTCTTTTCTTTTTTTCATCTTCTTTTTATTTAAAAAAATATGATGAAAATATTTAGTGTATATTAAGAATATGTACAATTTTTCGTTGTATTAGATGATTATATAACAGCTTGTACCGCCTGGAGTATCACCGATTCCACTTTAACTTTTCGTAAATCCTGCGAGATTATGCCATCCATCAATTTGGACTTTAAGTTTACAACATTAGCTTAGTGCGCGATAATTTATTTTATATTATATTTAATTGACAAGCAAGCCCGAGCGGCATGTATGTTTATTATTAGATTTACCGTTAGCTGTGCCGAAGGAACATCGCGCCGCCGACGGCAACAGTGTAAAATTACGCGGCACGCACAACCTTCATTTATTCTGCATTAATTAAATCAAAATTTGTATAATGTATAGTTCTTTTTGTTCGTTCTGTAAATTTATTGTATATGCAATATAACTTTTCACATTCGAAGACGTGTTTTTAATAACCCATTTAAGAACACTACATTTCTATAAATTGAATCGGTCATTGTAACAAAAATCTCGTTTCAAGCTACCGGCTTGTTATGGAGGGATACTACGCAGTATCATTTCTGCCCTTATGTACCCCAATACCTACATACATACACAAACTGTTTGTGTGAGATTTGCTAGGGTGCAATTGAAGGGGGCCCTCAAGGTTGAATATTCTTTCATTTGTAAATTAGTATTGATTAACAAAAGTAAATTAACACGTGCGATGTTTCGTTGTAGCCCATTTTGGACTTCTATAGCTTTATTTTATCATTGTGTTCATTTGAACTCGTTTAAAATAACAGAACATGAAAATAATATGGATTTTAAGTTAAATGTCCTTTAGGGATGCAATTGTCTGGTAAATAATAAATTAGTTCCTCACTTTTTATGGTATAACGGACAACGGAACAGACCACCTATATGGCAATAGAACACCACCGCACCTAAATAATAACGATACAGTCCACGCTTTGGGTATGTTGTCGGCCTATTAGGCTGCTGAAGCGGCACAATCTCAATGGCTTCCGATATCCTCCCTCACTCGGCGACACACAGTTTCACGCCGAGTATAATATGAACCCGTGGTATTACTTTGGACGTCTGGAGTATGGCTCTTATTGAACATGTTAAGTGATATCGAAATTAAAAAAATAAAGTCTCTTTGTGTAATTGTGGGAGTATTTGGTGGATATATATTGGTAAACTAGTGTGTATTTCCCCTTTTATCTAAACTAAATATTACTTGGTTTATTAAGCCCAGGACGGGCTCAAGTCATGACCAATTTATGTGACTAATCCAAAGAGGAGTTGAGCAAAATAAGGATTCTATTTTCCAACCAACGCGACGCCATCGTCCAGATCAAACCCAATCAAAGAGAAATCTAACAAAAAGTAAAGAAAACATAACATGTTTTCCACATACCTGTTTCATCAATTTGAGTTTTTCCCGTCTGCCTTTGTATTCCCTTTTAAGTAATAAGTCAATAGCTGATGAGGAGAGAATAAATATTTTATTCGATCAATCTTTATGCGGCACAAAAGACTCTAGTTTCTATTGTTCCCTTATCTTGAAAGAAAATAATTAAGTGTCGATGGTCGTAAAGATAAAGCGAAGGAGATCTCGGCGCGTACGATGGTACTCTTACCGAAACGATGGCCTTGATCTTGCCACTGACCTAGACCAAATAGAAAGGATACCAATTTCAAGGGCAAATACAATCATACACATAGATATATTTACACCATACATCTTCCTGGGTAAAAGGACATTATCTCGTAGTGTCTTTGTTTATTTATAAATTCTAAACAATTAATCATTCACTTTATTTCATCATCATCATCATCATTTCAGCCAATATCTGTCAGAGGCGACCTGCATCTAACATCTTCCGGCGAGCTTTATAAGCTCGTGTGGTACAATATTTATTTATTATTTAATATTTATTACCATAATATTTACAACAATTTAAAACAAGTCAAAAATTATTAATTTACCACAGGGTTTACCAATCACTTGATAATTGTCGTGGTTTTACAACAGTTTTTGTCGTCAAGAAAAAATTTATTTAAAGTTTACGACGTCTCCAAAGTACTGAGAGGTTTTATTTTACTCTCTACGAGTGCAGAAGAAACGGCAACAATCTGCACCGCGACATTTTCTCCAATAATCCAAGGTTTGGTTAGTAATGATACAATTTATTGATTTTTTTTTATTCTATAGCAGACAACGGTGCAGGTGTGTCTCCTATATGGTAAGAGAACACCGCCGCCCATGAACAACTGCGCCATAGTCCGGGCATTGGTTGTGTGGCCTCCGATATCCTCACTTTCTCTGCGAAACACATACAAGTCCCGCTTCACGCTGAGTATTCTGTGAGTCTGTGATATCACTTGGGATGAGCCGGCCCAATTTGTGCATCAACATTTGCTTCAGCATGGCTCTCCCACGGAGATATATATGGAGACTGAGCATATACTGTGATGTCATAATAAACTTAACTAGATCCTTCAGAAAAAAAGTAGGTAAATGTAAAAAAAATAAAAAAAGCGCCCGGCTCTTTTCAGATGTTTTTGATTAGCCGTTGATCCTATAATTATAACTACTTCTGACTAAGTACATTAGAATGTACTAGAGTTCGATGTAGGATTCGTACTAAAAACCGCCACTGGAAGCGAAAATTAGAGCTATTTCATCTAATATCGTGGAGATACCGTCTAGATTTTCAGTTTGATCCCGTGACGACCCAAGTTGAGTCCCGAGTCTCCCAGGAGACGCCCTTGCGCTAGTCGCGGTAAACATGTCTCAGCGAATTCGCTCCCCACCCGAATTATGCTGTAAAGGCCAATCTGGCCAACAACGAGAAATGATATCAAAATGTCACGTTCACAACAAACCAATACGTTCACAATGTTAAGTGATTTGGCTCTCTGTCTAAGTGATTCATTTGCGACTTGAACAGAGCCGCACTCGGAAGGAAAGCGAGGCGAGCAACTCTTGCTTACTTTGGCTTTGTTCACATCTTTAAAAACAACGCGAATTGTTACCACCTTCTATCGCATTTATCAATGGAGTGCTATCATAGAATGCTAGGAGGAGCTGTTGATTTATACTTGTTGCCAAATTTCATCATCAAACATCGAGGCAGAATACAAAGTTTAATCCATACCACCCCGATCGTTTGTCGTTCTTAAACTGAGCGTTCTTAAGGCATTTTGTGCCGCACACCACCTGTCTGTGGAATTAGCTGCCAGCAGAGGTATTCGCTGCAAGGGCTAGGGGTATCTATGGGTGGAGGAGCAATTATCCTTGGTGAGCCTCCTGCTCGTTTTTCACCGTTTCCATAAAAAAATTAGAATCCCAACGTATTAAAGAGCTTTTCGACCTCTGTCTCAACAAGGTCGACACGAGAACCGTCGGTAACGCGTGAATGCAATTCGGCGTATTGATGAAATGTGAATAGATTGACGGGTGAGTTATGGAAACGGTGGGTCATTTCAAATGACACAAGTAATCAGATCACGTTGCGACACACCAACGGAAATATTAACTCCCCGTGTGGAGTTTCATCAGCTATTCTATTCGGATACGCAGCCTTGTTGTTAGACGTTGGTGCTGTGTGCTACTAACAATGAAATCGTAATAATCATATACCAATGGCACAGTTTTGTATTAACATTGAGAAAATATCTAATGTGGAGGAGCTCTAGAAAACCAAAATGTTTAAAATTTATTTAATTAAATACAAATTAATATAATTACAAATTAAAATTTAAACTAGAGACTAATGACTACCTTCGAAGTTGGAACAGTAGTGATTTATAATTTTCATAATGTTTTAAAGATATTTAAAGAATGCAACGCTGCTTATAATTGTAGGCACGTGTAATCCACTGAAACGAAGTAAATACTTAGCTGACATTCTTCATACGGTCATACGGTGACTGTATCTAACATCTTTCTAAATATGTATGTTTTGACGAACTTTCAAATATGCTTCCAGTTCTTCGTCTACACATTTTTTCACTTGTATTGGACGTCCTTATCATCTTTGTCAATATCATCACTTCTAAAGCGTGAAAACCACTTTTGACATGTTTTAATCTCTGGAGTAAAGATATTCAATTCAGGAGAAAGAAATTCATAAACTTTTTCGCAAACATTGTTTTATCGTACAAGGTACGATATTTTTATCGTAATAAAAAAAACTAATAACTTTTCTTCACTTTGACCCATCAAATTAAATAGATTATTTGACTTTATTTCTAAATAACGATGTATATGATAGATATGACGTTGGTAAGAAATGTGCACGTTTCAATTCACACTCCCAATAGATAAATCTATAGGAGAGCTTAAACCTACTCATATGTAGGGTGAGTCTTAACAAGACCTTTCAGAGCTGTACCCTTTGATGGCTCATTAGAATTGACGCTTATCAATTGATAATCTTGCACTGGTCCGTCTGTAGGGACAATTATATTTTGTTTGTTCGCTAGTTGCGGCCGACTGTCGTTCAGGACTCGTCTCAAGTGTACGAGGCGTCTCGGAGGATGTGCACTCTATAACTAATGAACTAAAGCCCTTGTATTATAGAAGCATTCTGGCAGAAGCATTGTTTTCTTTTATTACATAGCGGACAACGGAGCTGGTGGATTTCTTTCTCGATTTCACAGTCTGTGCATTGGTTGTGTTGCCGGCTTTTACGCCACTTGATAGGTATAATTTCACGGTCCTCCGATATCCTAACTCGTTAAAGGAGACAGTATACGTACTATAATTGAATCTGGTATGGACGAGTCGATCCAATTAGTGTATCTACGTATTTCAACAACATCAACTCGTATGGGTAAAGCATTGATTTATGACTAAAATCTGCTATTAAAACTGTTTTTCTGTTTATAGGACTTTTTAATCATATTTTACCTCTGATAATATTATAATTTAATTTCACCCGCTCCGTGGATTCACTCGCGTTTCTCGGTGTATTTACTATGCAACGAAAAAATAATTTATTAAGTGCATGTGTCAAGCCAAAGATTTCAATTCATTTCAATACCAATAATACCCAGCTTCGCATGAAGTTGCTAATAACTAATGTTACCGACTGTTCATGAAGACGCACTTATCTGAGCAGAGCAGACAAGAAATTTAGCCGGGCTGCATTCTTTTACGAAGTGACCCCACGGACTCACAAAATACTCAGCTTCAAACGGAACTTGTACTGTGTTGATGTACAGAGTGAGTGAGGATATCAGAAAGTCAAAATCAAAGTTCCGCTTAAACGGCGTAAAAAGCCGTCAACACAACCAATGCGTGGACTTTGACGCGGTTGTTCATGGGTGGCGGTGTTCTTTTACCATATAGGAGACCCACCTGCTCCGTTATCCGCTATACTAAAAGAAAACCTTTAATATTAGACATAAAATATATAGTTACCTAAATATAAAATCATCTATAGTTATTTTCTCTTAGCTAAGGGAACGGTATCAATAGAGCTATCGTGTAGTCTATTGATACCATGATCGAGAAAAATAGCGAAACTTCATGAACATAAACAGTCAAAATTATCAACTTGTATTTGACAAAGTTATAGATTACGTAACGATGTAGCTGAGAAACTGGTTCTACTAACGACATCATAGCTCGCAAATCCGACCTAAAAATCTTCAGTAAAAATAATATACCACGCCTGGCCTCTGCGATTCACTTTGTGGGTGGTAGAGCGTTAAACTTACTTTCCACTACAAAAATTCATATAGTGCTGTAGGTCTAATCTGTAAAGCTATGTACTAAGTATTTTTTCTTTTATAACAATATCGTTCCGCTTCTCTCCGATGCTACAAAATAATACTTTTACCCGCGGGAGAGCCATGCTAAAGCAAATGTGCACTAATTGAGCCGGCTAATCCGAAGTGATACCACGGGCTCACAGAATACTCAACGTGAAATAGTAGTTCGAAAAAACTGTGATGTATATAATTTGAAAAGAAAATTTTATTTCATAATTTGAATACTAAATACAGGTAAGAATTTTTGTTAGCTTAACTGAAATTTAGTTTATTGTAACTGCTCAATAAATAAATTTTACTTGCTTTATTTTCATACAAAAAAAATAAGTTTATTTTACTCTCTGACCTTCATCATCATCATCATCATCATCAGCCCATTCAAGTCCACTGCTGGACATCTGAGCTTAGTTTTAAATAATTTTCTTTTAAATATATATATAAGTATGTTTTATAGATTGATTTGGGATTTAACACTGGCTTTATTTTGTCATATCGAGAATGGTTCGGTCAATGTTTTCGATGACGAATTATCCAAATTGAAGCGTTTTAGCCGAATTGTCAAGAATCGGACAAATTGGTATCATATCAAATCCTCATTAATGCCACGTTGAGCTGCCATGCACGGCCGTCGTTCGTTCTCTAGACTGTAGTATTAAATAGATTTTTTAATGCGATTTAAGAGCGCTTTTAGAGGAAAGAAAATTTATTACTAGAAAATATTTCCAGTCACATTATCGTTTTTCTTTATAAAATGTAGCACAAAATATTTTTAAAAATATAGCGGGCAATATGAAAATGTTAGGACGGCCTTAAGCTATGCTAACCTTCCAGTTAGCCTTTTTATGAAAACAAAAAGGGATTCAAACGACCAGGAGACTCACCAAGGATAATAGTTCCTCCGCATATAGACAGCCCTAGCCTTTGTAGAGTTGCGAGTGCGTTGCCAGCCTTTGAAGGATAGGTAAGCTCTTATTTTAAAGGTTCCCAAATCGTATTGGAAATACATTTGCAGGCAGCATAGAAGGGTCCTAAAATATTATAAATTTCTAATAAATTCAAAGCTTATCGTATTATGAAGCCGATATTAATGTGCTTGAACGATGACAAAAGATTGAGTGCATTAATATCCGCGGACCTAATTGACCTTCGTGGTTCCTAATTGATGGATTGATTCGGATGCAGCCTTTGATAGATCACTTCATTGAGATGTAATGGATATTTCGTAAATCTAATTCATCATTTTGAGTTTAAATTGTCTACGGTTTCACTATCGGATACTAAAATTACAAAGAGTTTGTGTGTTTGAGACGTTGTACGGGATAATCTATGAATCTACTGAAGCAATCTTGATTTTTTAAAAGAATGATACGTTGTTAGACAGTAACATAGATTAATCGTGTAACGGTAGCTGTACTTAAAACGGTACCTCTACTGCGTTTCGCTGAGTGAGTGAGGTTATCCCTGAGGAACCATTTACAAATGCTTCTTAAGCGGCGTAAAAATCCGGTAACACAACCAAAACGCGAACTGTGGCACGTTTGTCTATGGGCAGCGGTGTTCTCTTACCACATATGAGAACTATCTGCTGCGTTGTCCGCTTATATATATATATACTTATATATATACATATATATATATATATATAAGATATTACTTAATTGATCTAAGCTTATAAGAAACTTTTGTTTCCCAACGAAAAAATATTATATATTTTTTTACTTTAATAAAACAATATGATAATATATTGACTACAAAATAATCATATAACGTATAATGTACGGAGTTTTATAATTTACATTGTGCTTCTAGTAAAGTTCTGCACTTGAAAAGTTTCACGTTCATTTTAATTTCAAAGTAAAAATTTTCTTCTTCCGTTCCTTTTCTCTCTCCGAGCCACCAACAAGGATAAATTACTGTTTAAAAATTAATTGTTACTGTTCGATATCCGACCAAAAAAACAATGAGTGGTCAGATATCAGTCACCGACCCTTTTAGTCACCGGCAACTTGTCAGTCGCAGGCAATGTTTATAGAGAGCTACGGCGTAGAATGTAGCAGTTTATGACAAACTAATGATAAATTACCTATCATGTTTCACAAAAATACCAATTTAATACTAAGTTCCAATAAAATTTCAATAGTTTAACATACCAATAGTATATTTTTAATACTGTTCCTATTGTAAAAGGTTATTCTATTCTTAAATAAATGGCACCAAAAACCTTTGTTAAGTTCTTTAGCATAAAATTAATATTGAGTTAAATTATTTCCTAGTGACATGAAGTTGTTGATTCAAACTTATTTTGTATCCTTTGTTTAGGAATAGAAATTTTAATATTGACTTCTAAAATTATTACAAAATGTCCAGATCCAGAATGTTAAAAATTCACAATTATATAGTTATGTCTCAACGACGAAAGTAAAATAGCTTAGTAGTCTGTTATTCGTAACTATTAATAGTTTGTTAATAGTTAAATACTACGTCTTAGTATTAAGACGTAATATCACCAGAAATAGAAATGTTACCACTTTATTTTATAATTGGTTCTGAATGCGTTGCGAAATATTTCAGAAGAAATTAATTGCAGTGTACTTTAATAATATTAACAAAAGTGTATCTAAAATAACTATATTTTGTCTCACTCAGTCCTACCATCACGATATTCATCATCATCATTATCATCATCAGCCCATTTAAGTCCACTGCTGGACATAGGCCTCCCCCAAAGACGGCCACCCGCTGCGATCTTGAGCGAGTTGGATCCGTCGATTGACCTCCTTCTCGAAGTCGGACCTACCTAACTGGACAGTTTGCCGCAGGTAGACGTATTCGTCAACAACTTCGAGTAAGGCATTCCCAACTATAACCGGTATAGGTGCGACATGGGCATTAA
>DWCF01001482.1:0-30242 GCA_018230265.1 Delias oraia | reverse complement strand
ATAGTGTCTGTTATTGCTAATAACCCTCTAGCCTCACACCTAAAAGCAGTAACAGACACTATTAAACTTTAGGTAAGTTTGTCTATTTATAATTCATTAAGGTAAAAATCTTACTAATTCCTTTAATTCTATTATACAGCTGAGTTTACTAATTAACCTTTAATGTTTACGTTAGCATTTGCATCTTAAATCAAAGATTTACATATTATAGAAAATAATTATAAAATAATACACTACTTGTGTGTAAATTTTTTTGCATATCAAACTCTGTAAACAAATTTTTTAGAAAAGCCAAATAAATTATCTCTCTATGAAAGATCTATCGAATGTTGTAATTATAGGTGTAAACAAGAACGATAAAAGAGTGCGGGATTGAGTAACTATATATACTTCTACTGGCATACCAGGATATAGGTATACGTTTTTAAATTGAGCAAGTTCTGATTTTGGTATCACCACTCGCACTGAATAATAACGCCCCATCCTTGGATCATCAAGAGCATCAGGGGAAATATGGTTTACTATACCGTTAATTAAACTTAAGCGACGTGCACTATAAGCGCTCAGCCTTACTTTAACTTTCAGCCCTTCTAGTCCGTCGATAGAGACTATATTGCTATCTTTCTTTTTTGCTGACAGTATCTCTTCTATGTTTCTGGTTAGAACTTTAGCATCTATTATTAGATCATCATCTGATGGTACTATACTCATGATTGGAACTCCAGATTGTATAACACCACCTTCAGTGTGGTATCTTATATCTGTAACTATACCATCTTGAGGTGATTTAATTATTGTACGTGCTAACGAATCTTCAGCAACCATCAGCCTCTCTTTTAAGTCTGCAATAGATGTATTAACTTCCTTAAGCTCAGCATTTGCTCTTTCTTGAGCATCATTCTTCACATTTATAATCTCTAACTCATTTTCTCCAATCTTTTGCTGTACTTGAGATATTGCAGAACGGTAATGTCCAACTCTACCCTCAATTTCAGCAAACTGTTTTTCTAAAGCTAAAATGTGTGGTTTGCTTATATGGCCACTATCAAGTAATTGTCTTTTTGTTTCTAACTCCTCAGTTATCAAGTCATATTGCTTATGGGCTGCATTTAGTTGAAAATTTAGCCCTGCTAATTCATCATTTAACTGCTTTATACGTTGTTGCAGTATGTCAGTTTTTCCTAATATACTCTTTCTCTGAGAGTTGAACAACTTTACCTGATTCTTTATCGCTTTATTTACAGGTTCATCGTTAGATAATCTTTTAACCTCATCAGAAAATTCTAGCGTATCTAAGTCTCCCCTAATTGCAATAAGTCTTGCTTCAGTTGCCAAAAGTGATAAGAGTTTTTCTTTAATTATACTCAAATTTGCCTTTTCGTTAACATCACTTAATAAAACTAAAGGCTCATCTTTTTTAACTGCTTGACCTTCTTTTACTAAAATTTTGCTTATTATTCCCCCACCCAAGTGTTGCACTATTTTTCTATTTGAAGAGACAATAACTTCTCCACTTGCATGCACTGCTCCGTCAATTGGAGCTATAGCTGACCAAATACCACCTATTCCAAAAAAGATGAATATCACCACTAAACCAAAAAATAGTGGTCCCCATGTGACTTTTAGGACTTCATTTACGTTATTACTCTCACGTTTAAAAATAAAATTTATCATCGCATCAATCCATGCGAACGTCTTATCCAAAAATTGATATTTCTTCTTTCTATTTCCTGCCCTTTGCATATCTATATCATCACTACCAATCAGGCCTGTCAAAGAAAGTCCAGCACTAAGCTTTTTTAACTTACTCATTATAATACTACTGCGAATTCTTGTTAACCAGGATAACACACAAAAACAAAGAATCTATACCTTAAGTACTTTACTTAGACTACGGAACATCAGAATAAACTATTTAGTAACAATTCTTATACTCCATTCAATGGTTCAGCATTAGGCTAGAAAATCAAAAAGGTTTTACAATAACCATAATAACTATAATTATTATTAACACTGTTACTGCTTCGTTTAAAACACGAAAATAAACGTGAGTTTTCTTATTCAAGCCCACTGCAAAATTTTTCCTATGCTTTGCAAGTAGGACATGAATAGCAAACATTAAGAATAATGCTAGCGCTTTTACATGAAACCACCCTTCGCGATATGCTTCCCTAATAATCATTAGCATAATTCCAAAACTAAGGGAGAAAAGCATTGCAGGGTTTATGATATATCTAAGGAGTCTCTTCTCCATTATTTGAAGTAAGCTGTCATTTTCTGACCCTGGTTTTACAGATGCATGGTAAACATAAAGCCTTGGTAAATAGAGCATACCTGCCACCCACATAATTACAGAGATAACGTGAAAAGCTTCAAGCCAGTGATAGTAATCCATATAGATAGTATTATAAAATGTTAAAAATTTCTGGTATGATCTCAATTTAATAAAAGAAAGTCAATATGAAAGCAGAAAATTTCACTAAAGAACAGGTGATTGGATTCTACAGAAAAATGCTTCTCATACGCAGATTTGAGGAAAAAGCAGGACAATTATACGGAATGGGATTAATAGGCGGATTCTGTCACTTATCAATAGGGCAAGAAGCAGTTGCAGTTGGGACTCAAGCTGCATCAAAATCTGGTGATGCTTTTATCACAAGCTATAGAGACCATGGCTTAATGCTTGCATGTAACTCTGATCCGAATGTTGTGATGGCAGAACTAACCGGCAAAGAAACAGGGTGTTCAAAAGGCAAAGGTGGCTCCATGCACATATTTGATGTTGAAAAAAATTTCTTTGGTGGACATGGAATAGTAGGTGCACAAGTCCCAATTGGCACAGGAATAGCATTTGCTAATAAATACAAGAAAAAAGATAACGTTGTATTCACATATTTTGGTGACGGTGCTGCAAATCAAGGACAAGTATATGAATCATTTAATATGGCATCTTTGTGGAAGTTACCTGTGGTTTATATCATAGAAAATAACGAATACGCAATGGGAACTTCTGTACAAAGATCAACTTTAGTAACTGAACTATATAAAAGAGGAGAGAGTTTTGGTATTCCTGGAAAACAAGTTGATGGAATGGATTTTTTCTCTGTCTATGAGTTAACAAGTGAAATAGCTGAGCATGTACGTGGGGGAAAAGGACCTCTCTTGCTTGAAATGAAGACATATCGATATCGTGGCCATTCAATGTCAGATCCTGCTACTTATCGCTCAAAAGAAGAAGTTGAAGATATGAAGCAAAATCATGATCCTATAAGCACCCTAAAGCAGTATATAACAGACAATAAAATCGCTTCTGATGAAGAATGCAAAGCTATTGATAAGGAAATACGAGATTTAGTAAAAAAGTCAGAAGATTTTGCTAAAAATAGTAAAGAGCCAGGCATTGATGAACTATATACTGATGTTTATAAATTTGTTAGCTAATCAGTTGCCATCAAAATTATGTTTTGGCCTACTATAGATATTTTTTGGCAGCACTTAACTTTATTATATAACAGCCTAGTCAATAGAAACTGTAGTAACTCTTATATTATTGATATACAACGCTCTTGGATCATAGGTTAAATGAGTTTTATTTGACTTTTTGTGCTAGTTTGCAGAATATAAAGTTATTAATTGAATAAAATACATGACAAAAGAAAACTGGGAGACAGTAATTGGACTTGAAGTACACGCTCAGGTTTCTTCTAAGACAAAGCTATTTTCTAGTTCACTAACGGAATTTGGCACTGAGCACAATACTCAAGTTTCTCTAGTTGATGCAGCAATGCCAGGTACATTGCCAATATTAAATTATTTCTGCATAGAGCAAGGAATATGTACCGGTCTTGCACTTTCTGCAGAAATTAATAAATGCTCTTACTTTGATCGTAAAAATTATTTTTATCCCGATTTACCACAAGGTTACCAAATAACCCAGTTCTTTGAGCCAATAGTTAAAAATGGTAAAGTGTTTATCAATAATAATGAAAAAGAAATAAGAATCGCAAGAATTCACTTAGAGCAAGATGCAGGAAAGAGTATTCATGAAGAAAGCAAAACTTACGTAGATTTAAATCGTGCAGGTGTTGCTTTAATGGAAATTGTTTCAGAGCCAGATCTTCGTTCATCTGCAGAAGCTGCAGAATTCATGAAAAAATTGAGGCAGATTTTGCGTTACATCGGTTCATGTGATGGTGATATGGAAAAGGGGTCACTTCGCTGTGATGCAAATGTTTCTGTTCGCCCAAAGGGTAGTAGCACATTTGGCACTCGTTGTGAAATAAAAAACTTAAATTCAATACGTTATATTGTACAAGCTATAGATTATGAAGCACAAAGGCAGATCAAAATTTTGGAAAGCGGAGGAGAAATAAGTCAAGATACCTTATTGTTTGATGTCACTTTAGGAAAAACAAAAGTGATGAGAAGCAAAGAAGATTCAAGTGACTATAGATATTTCCCTGAACCTGATTTGCTACCTGTTGAAATAAGCCAAGACAAAATTGATTCTATTAAATCATCTTTACCCGAGTTGCCAGATCAAAAAAAACTTCGATACATAGAGGAATTAGGTATCAATGAATATGATGCAGACGTTATCACTTCTGATAAAGAAATTGCCGATTATTTTGAAAAATTAGCAAAAAAGCATGATTCAAAGATTGCAGTTACCTGGTTAACCGTCGAGCTTTTCGGTCGTTTAAATAAAACAAATATTGATATTGTTAGCTCTCCAATTAAAGCAGATGCTTTATCCGAACTCCTCGACTTTATCGTCGATGGAACGATCTCTGCTAAACTTGGTAAACAAGTTTTTGATATTATGTTTGAAACTGGAAAGCCTGCATCCCTTATTATAGAAGAGCAGAATCTCAAGCAAATAACTGACACATGTCAAATCTCAGAGATAATAGATAAAATCATCAATGACAACCAAGATAAAGTTCAAGAATATAAGGGTGGTAAAACAAGATTGTATGGGTTCTTTGTTGGTGAAGTCATGAAATCCACCAAAGGAAAAGCCAGCCCTGATGTCGTAAACTTGGTTTTGAGTGAAAAATTAAAATTGAGTGCCTAGGTGTACGGTCCCAGATCTTTTGCTATTTGCTTGACTTGTTTCTTTACATAGCTTCTAATTTAAATTCTGCTATCTATTCTCTTTCATTCATAACCTTTTGCAAAACGTTTTTGCTTTCTTCTCTGCTGGTCACT
Source organism: Delias oraia (assembly GCA_018230265.1). Taxonomy (NCBI): domain Eukaryota; kingdom Metazoa; phylum Arthropoda; class Insecta; order Lepidoptera; family Pieridae; genus Delias; species Delias oraia. The sequence continues at coordinate 25,031 of DWCF01001482.1, read as the reverse complement.
ATTGCTTATATAAAGCAAGTACAGTACTGAATGATGTTGCAAGCACTCAGTTCGGCAATATTATCGATTTAAGACGAAGTTAAGATTTCGATTTTTTATTCAAACTCTTCTGAAAGTTTTTATACATATTGAAGACATCTTGATAATTTAGGTGAGTGTAAACTTGAGTAGTTTCAAGGCTTGAGTGGCCAAGCAGCTGTTGTATTGATCTTATGTCAATATCTTCCTGAAGCAAATGAGTAGCAAAACTATGGCGAAATGCATGTGGAGATAAAATTTCTGGTAAGTTTAAAAATCTTCTTATTTTTTGCAAACGATTAGCAACATAAGTTCTTCCCAATTTTTTTCCTCTTACCCCCACAAAAAGATGTCCCGCTTCGTCAAAGTGGGGACAAGCTTTTATATATTTTTGTATACACTTTTTTACTACTGGAAGAATAAATACCTGCCTTTGTTTATCTCCCTTACCTGTTACTATTAAACTTTCATTGCTAATATCACTAACCTTAAGATTCAGTGCTTCAGTGATTCTTAAGCCCGTACCATATAGCAGAACGACAATTGCAATTTCTCTTTTTACCACCCAAGGCTCGCCTAGATCAGGCAATTTCATTTCTTTCAATAGAGTTTCTATGTTAGATATTGAAAGTGCTTTAGGTAGAGTTCTTCTCTGAATTGGCCTTGATAAAGAAAATACCGCTTCATTATTTATTTCATAATTGTTTTTTATATATTTGAAAAAATTTCTGATTACTGACAATGCGCGAGTGTTAGATCTTGCATTTACACCTCTTGCATAACGAGAGGTAAACCAACTTCTCAGTTCAGGTATGCTTAATTTTTCTAAAGAGCCAACATTTACTTCTTCACCAATGTGAGTATTTAGGAAACTTATAAGATCTTTGAGGTCCCTCATGTATGACTCCAAAGTGTTTGGTGAGTAAGACCTGTTGTACTTTAGCCAATCATACCATTTTTCAATGATTGAACCGAGGTCCACAGTTACTTTTTAAAGAAAGCATCGATGCACGCATCCCTAAAGGCTTCATTTATATCAGGATGAGAGTGACAAATTCTGTATATATCCTCTGCTGCTGCACCATATGCCATTGCAACCGCTGCTTCATTGATTAGCGTATCAGCGTATGCTCCTATGATATGTACACCGAGTATTGTATCTGCTTTGCTACAAGTCAGAACTTTCACGAATCCCTCAGCATCGTCAGTGACTTTTGCTCTACCGTTTGCAGCAAATTGACATTTACCAACTTTATACTTTCGACCAGCACTTTTTAGTTCTTCTTCAGTTTTACCGATTGAAGAAACTGCAGGGTGGGTGTAAATGACTGACGGTATGATTTCATAATCAACGTGAGGCAATTGCCTTGCTAGTATCTCTGCAACTGCCACCCCTTCTTCCTCAGCTTTGTGAGCAAGCATTGCTCCACCAATCACATCACCAATAGCAAATATTCCTTTCACATTAGTTTCATATCTGTTGTTAACTTGAACGAAACCGCGATTATCTTTTTCCATTTTTTCATCAATACCAAGACCATCAGTACATGGTTTGCGTCCTGCTGCCACCAATACCTTATCCGCCTCTATAGTGTTTGTTTGATTATCTTTTACAGAGCAAACTTTCACACTCAAAGAGTTACTACTTTGTTTTATTCCCTCAACTTTAGTGCTAAGTAAAAATTTTATTCCTTGTTTTTGTAGACTAGAAAGTAGAGACTTACTTAATTCTCCATCCATTGCTGCAGCGATTCTGTCAAAAAATTCTACTACAGTGACTTCAGACCCTAGCCTCCTCCATACAGAAGACATTTCAAGCCCTATTGCTCCGGCTCCGATTACGACAAGTTTTTTTGGTACTTCAGTTAAAGACAATGCACCAGTTGATGAAATAATACTTTTCTCATCGATATTAATTCCTGGCAAAGAAATAACGTCAGAACCGGTTGCAATTACTATATTTTTTGTCTTCAGCACCTTACCTTCAACTGAAACTTCAAGATTGCCTTGATCAAAAGAAGTAATTTTTCCAAGTCCATTGATCTTAGTAATTTTGTAAAGGTTAAACAGATATTCTATGCCTTTTCCAAGTTCCTGAACTCTAGCGTCTTTATAGCCTATCATTTCTCTCAAATCGAGACTTACATCCTTAACTTTTATGCCAAGTTTTGATAGATTATTTTTCGCGCTAGCATACTGATAAGAGGAATGGAGTAATGCTTTTGATGGTATACACCCAACTCGCAAACACGTGCCACCAAAAATGCTATTTTTGTCTATACAAGCAACTTTGAGTCCAAGTTTTGCAGCAGCAATAGCGCATTTGTAACCACCTGGACCACCACCTATAATAATCAAATCATAATCAGTCATAAAAAACAAACCTATTTTCTAAAGAATAAACACCATTTCCTTCAGTCGTTATATACATCTTACCATGGGTAAATACTGGAGGATGAAACACATTACCGGGTATTTTAATTACCCTTCCTGTACTTTCAGATCCAGGAAAAGCAAATATTGAACCTTTATTACTTGTTACCCAAAGCGTATGGGCATACATAATTGGAACAAACAATTGCACATTCTCTATAAAATCAGATGTCCAAACTGTTTTTCCACTCTGTATGTCGATGCCAATTACCTTATTATCTTTAGTCACCATGAAAATTCTTCCGCCTTCTTTTTGTTTCTCTGCAGGAATAAGAGGGCTATAATATGACTCAATGTTTGATATACTTTTTACTTGTAGTGGCCTTGACCATAAAATATTTCCTGAGTTTACGTCAATGCTATAAATATAAGAGTTGCTCGTAGCTATTAAGATATTATCGTGTACTCTAGGTGTAGTAGTTACATCTGTAAGCTGTGTGTCTAAAAGATTTGTAGCTAATTTTTGGCTCCATAGTTTTTTACCTTCTTCATTAAAAGCTATTAACTCGCCATTTGAAAATGGTGCCATTATTTTATCATTAGAGACTGCTGGTGAGATGGAATATAAACCTCGAACCTCATTTATACCATTTTGATAAGCCCAAATGGGGCTGCCATCTTTTATATCAAATACATGTAGATAGTTATCAATAGTCAATACTACCAACTTATTGTTTATTACTATTGCTTTCCCTCTTGCCGGAGCTCTTAATTCTTTTTCCCATTGAATCTCCCCTGTTTTCGCATCTATTGTGTGTAGAATGTTATCCACTACAAAGAAAACATTTTCTTTGTAGCTCGATAAACTCATATTACCAATTTTTTTCCTACTTGAGAGGTATAATTTCCAATTTATAACTCTTGGGTTATCGATATCAAAGGAATATAAGGTACCGTGCTTGTCTGGTAAAATAACGCTATTTTCTGTAAGTATTGGAGCTACATATCCTTGAGATAATTTTTTATCTACTAAACTTATTCGTTCGCTTGCCATTGTATAGTTACTATACAATAACATTATCATGACAATTATTATTTTCATTATTTAGTGAAAACAAGATCCATTAATATACATACTAGAAACGTAAATCACAACGAAAATGTTCTTAATTGTGGATCAAAAGCATTAACGTAATGTCATGCCATTATGTAAAGATTCTCTTACTGTAATAATTTTTATCAAGTATTGGTTAAAACACATTTCGATAGCCCAGACTAACGCTGTCATTAATATTACCATAATATGAAATGGAAATGGATGCAGCATTTTCACGATGAAAGATATTGTTGTAATGTCATTCATTTAAACTATGCATATCAATTTGAAAAATGTACATTGTCTTATGCTATAGTACCTAAAAGTAAATGCTCAACATACAAAATAACGCTTCACTTTGCAGGCAATGGATATTCTTGGCAGTACTTGCTCTTGCTTGTTCTGGACTGCTGTCAATAATTGTTATTTTTCTACGATTGCCTTTTATTTCTTCTCTCATTCCTTCTGCACAATATATCTTTGATAATGCACTGGTGATACACGTAAATTTGTCAATTTTGGTATGGATGTGCTCTATAATATCTCTGCTCTTCATCATAAACTTAAAACACACCAATCATTGGTTTAACTTCTCATGGATTCTTTCAATCCTTTCCATGCTGCTAATGTTTATATCTGCATTTGTTCCAAATACTGAAGTTATCAAAAGTAACTATATACCTGTATTACAAAACAAATTATTTTTACTTGGACTCAGTCTTTTCATTACCAGCATATTGATAAATACAGCTCTAGCCTACATATCAAATAAACAAGACTCATATCTTTCAATCGGACAAATTGGCCTGGTCATTATACTTGTGTCATCATTTCTTTGTGTTGTTTTAGCACATAAAAATATGCCTCCAGGTCTATATCACTCAGACAAGAATTTATTTTATGAATATCTCTTTTGGGGAGGCGGACATTTACTGCAGTTTGCCTTTGCTCAAGCAATGTTTTTAGTTTATTTGATCATACTGAATGCTCGCTATATTAGTCTAAATAAAATTACCATTTTACCACTATTTATAAACACAGTTTTGACCGTAGGTGCGCCGTTTATATATTTTATTTATTCGGCGGATAGTGCTGAATTGATACAGTTTTTTACCTGGCATATGAGAATTGCTGGAGCAGTTCTGCCGTGCTTTTTAACAATATTAGTGTATTGCAACACAAAAACTCTGCTCAATGATAAGGGCAATTATCTTCTCCACTCGTTTGTATTGTTCATTTATGGAGGTGTGCTTGGAGTGCTAACTATTGAAGGAAATGTCACTATCCCTGCGCATTATCACGGTTCTGTGGTTGGTATTACTATAGCTTTTATGAATTTTGTCTACTGGCTGTTACCAAAATTGGGCTGTAAAGAAATAAAAAGCTCCATAGTAAGATTACAGATTTATGCATATAGCTTGGGACATTTTCTCCACATTACTGGACTTGTTTGGCTTGGTGGATATGGTGCCTTAAGAAAAGTTGCAGATCTGCCAAGTATTTCATCAATGTTGGCACGTGCTTGTTTTATTACGGGTGGAGCTATATCAGTTATTGGTGGAATGTTATTCGTAATAATTGTGATTTTACATCTTCTTAAAGGCAAGGCTCGTACCAACTAACCCACAGAAACAAAACTAAAAATTTTAGTGTAAAATTACTATATTTACTTTGTACTATGGCTCAAACAACCTGCTTCAAATTTGGAAAGGCAATGAAATGAAAAAAACTATATCAAGCTAGACTGAATTCTTATTTGCTACTCCTTGTGGTTCTTGTGTTCCATTTACTTGAGAGCTAGGTTTCATTATTAAACCACCAGCTAAGAATGCAGATACTGTTGCTATAACAACGATTAACCACATGTCCAATTTAGTTGTATGTTCAAGTGTAATATACACTACTAACCCAACAGCAAGACCAGTACTAGCAGTAGCGATGTATGTTGCTTTTTCTTTTAGTTGTTTATTTGCTTCATTTTTGGTTTCTAATATTTTCTTTTCTTGCTGTAACTGCTGGATTTGAGTATTTATTTTTTGTTTCAGTTCATTCGATACTTCACTTTTTAGTTCATTTTTTATTTTATTTTTTAATTTAGATATTGCCTTTTCTGGGCTTTTTTTAACTTCTAGTTCCAACACGTCCTCAAGCAATTCTGCTAGTTTTATTTTTTCGTTAGAGGGCAGATAGTATGGATCATATAGAGCATTAACAAGATCTTGTAAATCAGAAAATTTAAAATCAGGCATAATAAACCTCAATACTAAAAATTTATCGTGTAATACATAAAAAACTAAAATCAAGAAATTTTGTATTATAAACTAAAATGTCAGACATTAAAATTGCTGTATTTGCTCAATTGTGCTAACTTAAAGCTTAAAACTGAAAAATATTTATGTTGGAAGAAAAATACAGCTTTAGAGAAGTTGAAGACAAATACAATGTATTATGGGAAGGAAGTAAAGTTTATAAATGGAGTAGTGAAAAGGGTAACACTTTCACTATAGATACGCCCCCACCAACGATATCAGGAAAGTTGCATATTGGCCATATATTCAGCTATTGCCACACAGACTTTATTGCAAGGTTTCAGCGTATGCTGGGAAAAGATGTATTTTATCCAATTGGGTTTGATGATAATGGCCTTCCGACTGAAAGGTTAGTTGAGCAAACCTATAAAACCCGCGCAAAAGAAGTTGGCAGAGAAAAATTTATAGAGATGTGCCATGAGGTTATTGAAAAATCAAAGCAAGAATTCAAGGAATTGTTTAAATCAGTTGGCATTAGCTATGACTGGGATTTGGAATACCACACGATCAGCAAGGAAGCTGTGGCACTTTCTCAAATGTCATTCATTGATCTATATAATAAAGAGTATGCATACAGAAAAATGCAACCTATTCTTTGGGACCCAGTCGATAAAACTGCAATTGCACAAGCAGAAATAGAGGATAAAGTCTTTGAGTCATTTTTGAACACGATAGTTTTTTCCACTGAAGAAAATGAGCAGATTAAGATTGCAACTACACGGCCTGAGTTGCTTCCAGCATGTGTTGCAGTTTTTTGCCATCCAGAAGATGCACGCTACACTCAGCTGATTGGAAAAATAGCCGTGGTGCCAATAACAGGAGCAAAAGTTCCAATAATAGCTGATGATAAAGTTAAAATAGATAAAGGTACTGGGCTTGTTATGTGCTGTACGTTTGGTGATGAGCTCGACATATATTGGCAGCAAAAGCATGGTCTGCCGATGAAAATTATTATCGATCAGGATGGTAGGATAAGTCTAGATTCAGTGTATGGTAATAATAGATCCCAGTGTCAAGGCACTGGGATGACAAAGGGGAGTGACATTCCAGTGCTTGACACTGGAATCCAGCCATTAGAGGAGACACACGCTCCAGCGCGTGACGCTGGAATCTACGATGAAATAAATGGCCTAAGGGTTAAAGAAGCAAGAAAGAGAATTATTGAAATCCTAACTGAAAAGGGCCTTTTGATAGAAAGTACTAACATTTCTCATTTCGTAAAGTGTGCAGAAAGATCTGGTGCATCACTTGAAATATTACCAACTTATCAATGGTTTATCAAGACTTTAGAGCAAAAAGCTCAAGTGTTAGATAAAGTAAAAAAGTGTAGTTGGCATCCAAAGTCTATGCGTAAACGCATGGAGGTATGGATAGAAGGGCTAAATTGGGATTGGTGCATTTCAAGACAGCGTTATTTTGGTGTGCCATTTCCGGTGTGGTATTCAAAACGTAAAGGGGAGGAGGGTAAAATCATTCTAGCTGAAGTAAAGGATTTGCCTATCGATCCACTCAAAGATTTGCCAAAAGGGTATATTAAAGAAGAGGTTACCCCAGACCAAGATGTAATGGATACGTGGGCCACAAGTGCGATCACTACTCAACTAAGTGCACTGGCAGTAAACAGTGAGCTCGGTTTACCAAGCCATCGGTATGATAAGATATTTCCTGCAGATCTGCGCAGCCAAAGCCATGAGATAATAAGAACTTGGGCTTTTTATACGATTTTGAAGGCACATTATCATGCAGATTCACTGCCGTGGAAAAATATCATGATTAGTGGTTGGTGTTTGGCCGATGATAAAAAAAAGATGAGTAAATCAAAAGGTAATATCATCACTCCTCATGTAATGCTTGAAACCTATGGAGCTGACGTAGTACGCTATTGGGCAGCAAACTCAAGACTTGGAGTTGACACAGTCTACTCTGAAAATATCTTCAAAATTGGCAAACGACTTGTTACGAAACTTTGGAATGCTAGCAAATTTGTTTCCATGTTTATGGAAAAACATCAAGCATTGAGCATAAATTCCATCAGTGAGACGATGGATAAGTGGATATTGTCCAAATTATATAAAGTGATAGAAAAAACGACGAACAACCTATTACAGTTTGAATACTGCGAAGCTTTGAGCGCAATAGAAGAATTTTTTTGGAAAGATTTTTGTGATAATTACTTAGAGTTAGTTAAAAAACGTGCATATGGAGATGCATTGGACAGCGAGGCAAACATGAGTGCGAAACAGAGTTTGGCATATGTACTCAATATTATTTTGCGGTTATTTGCACCATTTTTGCCATACATTACAGAGGAAATATATCATCAGTTGTATAGTTATAACTCTGTTCACAATAAAAGTAATTGGCCTAACAAGGAAGAACTTATCTATGATAAGTATTCTGAGGAAATGGGAGATAATTTCGTACAGATATTAAACCTTGTGAGAAAAATAAAAGCAGATAATAACGTATCAGTTAAGCATCTTATACAAAAGTTGATGATAAAAGCGAGTGTAAAAGAGGATGAGTTAAATTATTCTGCTCAGCATGATTTGCAGTCAGTTTGCAATGCTGAAGTGATAGAATGGGTTGAGAGTACAGAAGCAGAGATTATAACTGAGAATGGAAAATTTACTGTAAGTTTATTGATTGATGTAACTTAGCATTCATATTACTATACTAATTATTTAGTTGTAAGATAATAATGATTGGTAATTCATATGATAATAAAATTGAAGAACAAAAAGATGATTATCATGACTTCATTCAAAGGTTTTTGTTTTTGCTCGGTAAGATAAAAGAAAAGAATAAATCAATTCACACTGCTGTAGCTAGTTTTCGCATATTATCTTTTTTAATAAAATACAATGCCAATTTTAATGAAGATGAAGTGTATAAAGCCGTTATCCAAGATTTCAATAATGTAAAGGAGGCGAGACTAGAGCTTCAAGATAAGGCTAAAAAAGTATTGAATGGGTATATTGAAAGTGGCGTTGAAACAGTGTCAATATATGGTAGTTGTGCGGAAGTTAAATTGGGAGCTAATAAAAACAAATTCAAAGTCAGTGAGTTTTTGAATAGTAATTTGTGCCAAGATAATGGAATTTCAGGGTTTTCAACTCTGCATAGCAATGGAAAAAATGGAATGCACGGTTTTGTTTCTGAAGAAGGAATAAGGCACTATGTTGTAACTGATGGTGCATACGAAATGACTCTGAATTGGTGTGATGAGGACGGAAAAAAGTGCACTATTATAATTAATATTGATGCTAATTGTATAGAACTTATCGAGCGTAATCGTGTTACTGATGATCAATTGAAAGCAAATAAAGATGTAAAAATAGGTAACTTATTCTTGTATCAAATAAAATTTAGAAATAAGGAGAAAGGCAATCATAAATCATCTGAGATTGTGATAGAAAATAGTAATAGAAATATTAACATTCAAACAACTCAAGAAATTGAGCGTGGCAGCAAAGAAGCTCAAATAGGCAGTACTAAAATGCAAGACAAAATTGCACAAGTTGTAGATGACAGCTTAAACGAAAGAATTAATAAATTGGAAAAAGAAAATACAAGATTAACTGGAAATAATCAAACTATATTAGAACAATTACAGCAAAAAATGAGAGAGGTGGAGGAATTAAATGGAAAGGTAGGGGAAAAAGATGAAGTTTTGGCTGAAGTAACACAAAAACTCAAGCAGCTAAGTGATTCGGTAGAGAGTGAATTTGAAAGGAGAAAAGTAGAGAAGGAAAAGTTAGAGGAGAAGTTAAGGAAAGCGCAAAAAGAGATACAAAAGTTAAGTAAAGAAAAAGCTGAATTAGTGCAAGAAAAGCAAGGCTTGGAAGAATATGCTAAAATTCTAGTTGTCAAAATACAAAAACTAGTTAATCAAATAGGGCGATCAGATCTTAAACTGGATGAATCAATAAATGAAAATAAAAGGTTAGAACAAGAATTGAATGATACTAAAAAAGATTTAGGTGATAAATATAGTGAAATCCAGAGATTAGAAAGTCAATCACATGAATTAGAATCTAAAAAAGTAACAGAATTGATGACATGTTTAGAAAAGAAAGAGAAAAAAATAGCAGAGTTAGAAGCGCAGTTGCACAAAGAAAGTTCTGAAACTTATGATTTAATACTTAAATCATCGGATTTAGAAGAAGAAAAAAGACGATTACAAGAAAAGTTAAATGAAAAAACTCAAGAAGTGATTAAACTAACTGTAGATTTAGAAGAACTAAGTAAGCAATCGGAAGAGAAAGAAACTAAATATTTCAGTAGGATTAAAGAGTTAGAAAAAATTCTTAATAAAGAAAGAAAAAACAGTGAAGAGTTGGAAAATTATAGCATCAATCTGGAGGAAGAAAGTCAAATTCAACATGAAAAGTACAAAGAGTTACTATTTGAGAAGCATTCTATAAAAGAAGAAATTTCAGATTTGAATGATCAATCTTCATTAGTTCATCAGAATCGTGTGAGCTTAGCACAAGATTTGGCAAAAAACATGATATATTTGTTCAAAGAGAATGTAAGAGAAGGAGATAAAGTGATTATATCGCAGGAAACTGTATTAGAGATTTTGAATAGATTGGAGGAATTAATCAAGAATGTTGGAGTCAGTGATCAAGAAATAAAAGGAGTAATTGAAGAAATATCTGTACAAACTAATGATAGCCTTGTTCCTTCAGATATAAGTAATGGAGATTTATCAGCACTACCAAATAAAGAGCTGGATGAAGCTTCATATTCAGAAGATTTTGGATATTCTAGTAGATGTTCTACTCCCGTCTGATGCCACCTTGCATTTTGAGTTTAGTTAGAATATCAACTAAAGCTTATCACTGGTACAATTGTGATAAGTGTTCTCCTCTACAGGTAAGACAATTTTAATCAATATATACAAGACTGCTGAAGTTTTGTATATGGGTGATGAGCAATTTACTTAATAAATATAATACATTTTATTTTATAGCTAGTTCTCTGACTACTCTCACGTTACTTACATCTTTAGCGCTTATTAATGTACCTAGTTCTTTAATTCTCGCTTTAGCTGTATTATCTGTTTTGGCTTTTATGATTTTGTATAAAATAATTATTGACACTAGTAAAGTGGAGAAGAAATTTGCTCACAAAGAGCGTGAGTTGACTCAAGAAAAGCACAATTTATACGAGGAAGAAAGAAAATTTGGTCAAAAAATAGAAGCTGAGAGGAAATCTTTTCTTAAAGAAAAAAAATCTTTGGAGGAGAAATTAGAAGCAAAAATGATCCATATAATTGGAATAACAGACGAATTAGAAAAAGTAACGAAGGAGAAAGATGAGCTTGCTGCACAAGAAAAAGAACTACTCCATAAAATCTCATATTTGTGTAAACAGTTACAGGAAAAAGAAGCTAATCTAACTGAGAGGAAAAAACTTATAATCGAATTGAAAAGAAAAATAGACAATGATAAATATGAAGAATTATATAAGGAAGTAGAGAAATTATCTAAAGAAAAAGAGGAGTTATCTAAGGAAATAGACAAATTACGTAAAGAGAAACATATACTATATATGAAAAAAGAAGAATTACATAAAAGAAAAGAAGAACTTTGTGTGAAATTAGATGAATTACAATGTAAATTTAAAGAAATTGATCAGAAAAATAAAAACTTATCTCAAGAGTTAAAAAGGAAATTTGAAGAGCTAGATAAAGCAGACGGTTTAATTAAAAATCAATCTTTTGAGTTAGACAGAATAAGACAAGATTGTAATAACGAAGTGAAAAATTTAAGAAATTCACTTTTAGAGCGAGACAGTCAAATAAAACAACTTCAATATGTGATAGATAAGATAGAAGAATCGATAAGAGAAAATGAAACAATTAAAGATTATAGCAAAAAAATAATATTAGGGGAGACTCAGAAAATAAAATTTATATTAGGGCAGCTTGTGCAATTCAAGCCAATTAAAGGTTCCAAAACATCGGAGGAAACGTCTGATTTTTTACAGGAAGATCTTGGATATGCCAGTCGTTCACCCACTCCGACCAGATTATCGTGTTCAGTGTCTGTACAAAGCATTGCAAGTGGACCAACCCCTAAATATGGATTGTAAAATGCAACAATTACTCTTATTATAAAAAAAATTATACAAGATAATGAACCCAATAATATGCGCACTAGATACACAAGATTTGAATAAAGCTATATCTTTAGCTAATGGTCTGCGTGATAAGGTTGGCATGGTCAAGCTTGGGTTGGAATTTTTTGCTGCACATGGCCCTTCTGGAGTGAGAGAAGTTGCAAAATGCAATATACCAATTTTTTTAGATCTGAAATTGCATGATATTCCAAACACTGTCGCTAGAACGATTGAAGCAATCAAGATTCTAGATGTTGAAATGCTAACATTGCATATCAGTGGTGGAACAAAAATGCTTAAAGAAGCACTAAGTGTAGTGCAAGGAAAGAAAATAAAGCTAATTGGAGTAACAGTACTAACCAGCATGATCAATGAAGATCTGAGTGAACTCGGAGTAGCAAGGGAAGCAAAATCACAGGTAATTTTGCTGGCAAAGCTTGCAAAAAAGATTGGACTACATGGAGTAGTTTGCTCTGCACTAGAAGCTCAAGAAGTGCGCCAAGAATGTGGTAAAGACTGTAAAATTATTACTCCAGGAATCCGTATGAATTCAACTCATAATGATCAAAAAAGGACAGCAACACCAAAAGAAGCAATAAATTCAGGAGCTGATTATATCGTAATTGGCAGACCCATTACAAAAAGTGACAATCCCGCAAGTAGTGCAGAGTTAATATTGAAATCCCTTACTGATTGAAGCAGGGCAGATAAGGTAGCATAGGGTAAAAGCAACAAACGGTATGTATCCGTTCAGCAGGGTGGCAAAACAAGGTAGACGAGAAAAGATAACTAAATGGGTGTCATCCCAGTGCTTGACACTGGGATCCAGATATAAAAAGTATTTGCAAATTATGCAGTAAACAATAGTCCTTAAGGACATATGTCAAAAACAATGTCCAAAAACTAGATCCCAGTGTCAAGCACTGGGATGACATCATAGACACGCAAAGCTACTTGTTTCGAAAACAGTATGTTAAACTAATTTTGCCCGAACACAAAGGCAGTGCTTGACGCTGTTTACTATGCAAATTGCCACAATGTTCGTACAGCTGTGACTGAAATGATAAAAAGAGGATAATTAAAGGATACCATTTATTGTTTTAGCAAATTTGTACAGCTACGTACTTTATTTGCACATTCTTCTGAACAGATACGCAGCGAAAAAAAATGCTTAACACAAAAAAATGGATGCTGTATAGTGCTAACAATTAAGTATAATATTTACCGTGGTGTAATACTACACTACCTTTTTTTACTTCAACAAGTAATCATTATTATTTTTTTCTCACTACCAAGTAGCTTACGTTCATTTGTATCTACCATGAAGCCAATGCTAAAATCCAGAAAAAAGACCAGTGAATGGCAGGCGCGAGCATTATACGTATACAGTTGTATGAACGTTGTTTACCATGAGGGCGCCATCCCAGCACTGGGATCCATATTGTAAACAAGCGTTTGAGTTATAATAAGCTGCCATTCACCGGTCTTTTTTCTGAATGCAGTTTACATGATAACAAAAAGGTACTGAGATTAAAGATTACCTTCAAATTACAATACTATTCTAATTTTATTTTTAAAGGAGGCTATTATGTCACTTACTGATATCGCTCACCGTAATGAACTCGCTTCATCATGGGAGCAATTTAAATTAATAAATGATCGCAAACTAAAAGAAATCGAAAGCAAAGGACCTGCAACGATCGAGCAGCTATGCAAGATAAATAGTAATATTGATAATTGCAAAGAGCGCTTAGATTTTATTGAAACCTCAGCTCAACGCCCAGAGATTAGCACAGATTTTAATACAGGTGATAAATATTTTTCTGATTATATTCGCAAAGGAATGGAAAACAGGTTATCACATAAAACCCTAAGTGGAAATGACAATGATATTGGAGGGTATTTAGTTACTCCTCATATTGTAAAACGCATAAACAAGCGTGTAACTGATTCATCTCCAATGCGGCAGATATGTTCCAATCAAAGAATCTCTACTGAAACGCTGGATTATATTATAGAAGATTGTGACCGTGCTGGTGCAGGTTGGAGTGGTGAAGTAGTAGACGACGAAGATGGTGGCTATAAATCCAAGTATGATTTTGCACAAGACACAAGTACACCTAAAATTCAAAAGATTTCCATCACAACTTATGAGCTCTATGCTCAGCCGCAAATATCACAAAAATTGCTCGATGATGCATTTGTCAATGTTGAAAATTGGCTTGTAGAAAAGGTTACCGAAACTTTCAGTAAGAAGGAGAATGAAGCCTTTATTAAAGGTGATGGCACTTTCCAGCCTAAAGGAATTTTAACTTACGAAAATGGAAGTGGTCATAATAAGATAGAGCAAATTAAAGCTGATAAGCTAGACAGCGACGCCATAATGATATTGTACTACTCTCTAAATGAACATTACTCTAAAAATGCATCATTTTTGATGAACAGGAGTACGTTAAAGGACGTGAGGCTACTAAAATCTGAAACAGGTCAGTATCTTTGGCAGCCGAGTTTATCGCTTGAAACACCAGATACTTTAATGGGAATACCAGTATATCAATCTGCTGATATGCCACCTACAATGATTGCAGTAGCGGATTTCAAACAAGCTTATAAGATCGTAGATAACAGAGGAATGAGAATACTTAGAGACCCTTATACAAACAAACCTTATGTTAGATTTTTTGTCACTAAGCGTGTTGGCGGGGAGGTTGTCAACACCAGTGCTATTAAATTGTTGAAAATTGCGAGCAAGTACTAAAATTTTTATGAAATAATTGACATATTATACTTTTTATGTAATAATTAAATTATTATTAATTTAAGGAGTAAAATATGTTAAAAAAATAAAAGAGTTTTTTAAGTGGATTGCAGGAAGAATTGCATCAGTCTGGAACAGCATTAAAAACTTGTGGTCTGGTCAATCGGATCAAAAGATTCTAACGAGAAAAGATGTGATGACGAAACTAATAAATGGTAAAGCCAATTTTTCTTTTGCTATTGTAGAAGATAATAGTAAGCGGTTAGTAATCCATATAAGGGACAAGGACATACTAGAATCTCTGGATTGGAGAAATATTAATTATGAAGATCCATCAAAATATCGTGTATGTGTCAAACGTGACAAAGATATATTCAAAATTACTTACAGCGAACTTGTTGCCGTGAACAATAATTTTGTATCCTTTATAGTGAACTCGGTAGACGATGGTAAAACTTCGTCTTGTGAGTTAGAAGGAATGAAAAAGATGTTGGGTTTAAATAGTAATCGTGAAGTTAGTATTATAGAGAAAATATCTCAGAAACCTGAAGTTGTAAGTTCTACATCTAAAGTGCCTGCAAGTGATAGCAAGGTACTAAGCTCAGAAGCTGGTAAACCTAGTAAGTTGCTAGATAATCTATCTAGAGAACAACTTATGAAGTCAAAACTTATTATACCAACTTTCTAAAGAGTATCTTTTCTTCACAAAAGAGCACCTCCTTTGGTGCTCTTTTTTTCTTTATAAGTTTTCTCCATAGGAGAAAATTGACTAATTACAATTTGTATCTTCCTCGTATCAATTTTCAATAGATTCATCGATGTATAGCTATAGTTTTATCAGTGTAAGGCTAAATATGCTAAGCTTATAAAGATGACAAAGCTTCAAAAAAAGCCTAACATAGTGGAAAAAGCTTTATGAAAATCAAAGTTGGAGTAATAGGCTGCTTAGGCAGAATGGGTAAGAAAATACTCAATGAATTAATTACAAATACCAAAGTGGAAGTAGCAGGTGCTGTTGCTCGCTTGGGCAGTGAGTATATAGGCTTAGATATTGGGCCTATTGTAGGAAATAATTGCAATTTAGGAATCAAAATTACAAGTTCTATTAGTGAGGTATTTGAGTCGTCCGATGTTGTAATAGATTTTACAACAAAAGAATGTATGCTAGACTGCCTTAAGGCGGCCGTGAAATTTAAAAAACCGCTAGTTAGTGGCACAACTGGAATAGAAGGTCTAAATTTAAAAGAATATGCTGCTAAAGTTCCAATATTATGGTCAGCAAATATGAGTATAGGAGTTAATGTGTTGCTGAAATTGGTAAAAGAAGCTGCCAAGCTTTTAGGTAATGAGTATGACGTTGAAATTTGGGAAATGCATCACAATTTAAAAAAGGATTCACCATCTGGAACAGCTATAGAGTTTGGTAAAGCAGTTGCTAACGCTGCAAAAGTGGATTTTGAGCTCAATCAATATTCACATAATAATTCAAATATAAGAGGGAAAGGGGGAATAGGCTTTGCAGTATCTCGTGGAGGTGGAGTAATAGGAGATCACAGTGTCATGTTTGTCAATTCCGATGAACGAATAGAATTAAATCACAAGGCAATTAATCGTACAACGTTTGCTAGAGGGGCGGTTCAGGCAGCAATATGGTTGTGCGAGAATAAACAGGAAATACCAGGACTTTATTCAATGCAGGATTTAGTATGAGCGATAAATATGCTTTCGTTAAAAATTTAAATCTTTGGTATGGCTCTAAACAAGTTTTATTCGATATAAATTTGAATATTTGCAAAAAGAAAGTCACAACTTTTATCGGACCTTCTGGGTGCGGTAAATCGACATTTTTGCGTTGTTTTAATCGTATGAATGATTACGTACCTGGATGTAGAGCGACTGGTGAACTGGTAATCGATGGGCTGGGTAATATATATTCACGTGATATGGATGTTGTATTGCTCAGAGCAAAAGTTGGTATGGTATTTCAAAAACCCAACCCTTTTCCAAAATCAATATATGATAATGTTGCTTATGGGCCTAAATTGCATGGCATGGTAAAAAATAAGCAAAAATTAGATGAAATAGTAGAAAGTAGTTTAACTAAGGTTGGTTTATGGGAAGAGTTGAAAGATAGATTGCAAGATAGTGCACTAAATTTATCTGGTGGCCAGCAACAAAGATTATGCATTGCTCGTGCAATTGCAGTAAAGCCAACTATTTTATTAATGGATGAACCATGCTCTGCTCTTGATCCAATGGCAACCAATGCAATCGAAAATCTTATACAAGAATTGAAATTGAGGTTCACCATAATTATGGTAACTCATTCGATGAAGCAAGCTAAAAAATTAGCTGACAGCATAGTTTTCTTTTGCAATGGCAAGATTGTTGAATTCGGAAGTACTCAAGAAATCTTTGAAAATGCTCAGTCTCCTTTAACGAAGGAGTATATTCTGGATCATTAGCTTAATAGTTGATATTTTAATTTTTTCTATGTATAATTTTATCAAGTTTGTTGTGATAGGGGGTTAAAATGTTTAGTACAAGTGAAGCAACAAAAAAGTTGTTTAAAGCTATTGAATTTCAAAATGCTAGTGGTGAAAGAATAAAACCTGAGGAAGCTTGGAATCATTTTCAACAAGTATTGAAAGAAGGAGCGAATGTTAACGCTTTTGAGGATGGGATGACACCTTTGATGTGCATTGCTTCAGCTTTTGTTACTAGTAATAACGAGGAACATCAATATTTAGAGCTTATGGCTAAGTTGCTTGTAGAACATAAAAAAATCGATTTAAATATTAAAAGCAAGCAAGCTGTTATTAAGAAAAAACCAAAGGAACATGATGGTTATCCAGTGTACGAATTTGAGGGGAGAGAAGTAGTAGATAAGGGTATAAGGGGTTGTGTATACCTTGACAATTTACAACCTGTTAATGAAGGATTTATACCTCAAAATTATGCTCGTGCAGAGGAGGAAATTAAGACCGGCAAGAAGGAAAAAAATACAGCTCTACACATTGCTTGCAAGTTGGGAAATGTAAACATGATAGAAATATTACTTACACATCCAAATATCAAACCTAATATTAAAAACTATGAAAACAAAAGTCCAAGAAATTGTATTGCAGAACATGTTAAGGAAATAATAGAACCAGAGTTCATAAAGGTAGAAGAAGTTGCTCAAAAAAGGAAACAAATTAATTATGCTTGTGCTTTTTTGTTATCTGGAGTACTTGCTGCTGGTATATGTTTCGCAGTTGATAACCCAACTCCGCTTGTTGCAACTTCGTTGCTTTTTCTTGCAATAGGATGCGGTTATCTGTATAGAGTAAATACAGTTATTAATGATGTAAGTTTCTCTCAAGTTATTGTGAACGAACGTGCTAGTGATGTATCTGTTCAGGTAAGGTATCATTCCAGCACTTGATGCTGGAATCAAGTTTTTCATTTAATCTCATTGAATTTAGCATAAGCTCAGTTTACTTGTAAATTTTTCTGGATCCCAGTGTCAGCTACTCGGATGACAGGAGTATGAAATGGGGCTACTTGACCATTTAGTTGTCTTTTCTCATCTACCTTATTTTATCACTCTGCTGAACAGATACCTTTACTTTTTATAATTTCATTGGCAATAATACGGCTTTCAAAATCGACACTTATTATGTCAGATAGTGAGTTAATATCAGAGTACTTGTCAAAGTTTTCTATTGTTGATTTTACTACCTCTACTACTTCTAAAAAGCCAATTCGTGATTTCAAGAATTCATTAACAGCTATCTCATTTGCAGCGTTCAAAACAATACTATTTGTATGTGGAGAAGAAGAATTTAACACTTCCATGCTTAGCTTTAGTGAAGAAAAACATTTGTGGTCTGGTTCTTGAAAGGTCAATTTTCCTTGCTTTGTTAAATCTAATTTATGATTTAAAGTTGATCTTTCTGGCCAAGATAAAGCATATGCAATGGGAATTTCCATATCAGTTTCTGCAAGCACAGCAAAGCTGAATCCATCGTGATAAACGACAATTCCATGTACTATCGATTCAGGGTGCACTACTGCTTCAATTCTATTTGGACTAATATTAAACAAATGATGTGCTTCTATTATTTCTAGTGCTTTATTCATCATTGTTGCACTATCAACTGAGATTTTCTTTCCCATTTTCCAAGTAGGGTGACTTAGTGCCTGATTTACTGTGATATTTCTTAATTGTTCAAGGCTATAATTTAAAAATGGTCCACCAGAGGCAGTGAGTATAATCTTTTCTACACATTTATCATCATTTTGCAAAACTTGAAAAATTGCGTTGTGTTCAGAGTCGATGGGAATTATTTGTACGCTCCTTTCTTTAGCTTTTTCAAGCAGTAACTTGCCACCACAAACAATGCTTTCTTTATTTGCTAGGGCAATAACTTTAGTACCGCTTTCTATAACCTTTATAACTGGCTCAAGGCCTGCGATGCCAACTATTGCAATAACTGAGAGATCAACGGGTAGAGAAGCAACATTTGCTAGACCTGGAGCACCAACTTCTACTTTGACGTTTGTACCAAGTAGATCTTCTTTTAAATCTTTGTAGAACCTTTCATCAGAAATGGCAGCATATTTTGCATTAAGTAGATTTGCCTGTTGTGCTAGCAGAGCAAAGTTAGAATTGGCACTTAGTGCTTCCACCTGATATTCTTCCTTTCTCTTTAAGAGCAAATCTACAGTCTTTTTTCCAATGCTTCCTGTTGATCCTAAAACTGAAACTTTTTTCACTAATTACAATAAAATCTTCTTAGTTATTTAGTAACCAAGCTCATGATCATCACCAACAGATGGTGAAGGACCAGGTGAAAAAGATTGGCCATGATGATCACCTGCATCATGCATATCATGCAAACTATCGGCACTTTGAGCTATTTCATTGTTAGAGTGGGGATAATCATCCGGATGATGCCCCTCATCACCGTAGTCCATACCCATTCCTTCTGATGGCATATCTTCTCCACCACCACCTGAAAAATATTCAGCAAGACTTTCAAGAAATTTTATGCCAAACATATTACCTGATTTCCCAAATAACGTTACTAGACTGCTACCACTTACCAAACCTTCGAATACATTATTATAAGCAGCAATTGCTCCTTCATGAAAGTTGAACATCCACTTCATTCCATCCACAATTGTTGCAACAGAGTCACTATGACCAAGACCGAAACCACTTTTCTCACTAGCGGCTTCCTGGTGTTGCTGCTGTGCCTGCCATTCTGCAATATTTGGACCTTGTGCTTCACTCATAAACTTTTATTCTAAGCCTTAAGCTATTATTTTACCAAAAACACTGTAAAATATCAATTGTTTAAGAGAGGTTATCATAAAAATAGCTAACACTAAGCTATTTTTATGATTCTGATTACTCTATACCAAAACATCGATGATGTGCTGTAGTAACAAAGTGATGAAGGAAGGTCCTTGAGGTTTAAAACAGCTTCTATTTCTTCTTAGAAGACTGCTCCTCTCTCTTTCCTTTTTATTTTATTATCTTAATGTTAACTTACTCAAAAATTATTGACAAGTACTAATAATTTAGTTATTATTAGTACTTGTCAATAATAAGGAAGAGAAATGCTTACTAATATGAAGCTTCTCCTGCAGCACAAGCAAATAATGTTGACTCAGTGAATAGTGAGGTGCAAAAACCATTTTCTTTGGTTGATCAAAATTATGGTGGAAAAGCAAAATCATTTCAAGTTCAAAGTGTCATAGATCGAGGTAAGAGCAGTAGTGCACCCTTCTTAAAATAAGTTTACCTACAGGTCTGATTGTATTAAGATTACTTAGTACAATCAGATTTATCAAATGCGCTTATCTCAATATTACCTGCCAACTTTAAAAGAAACCCCTGCTGGTGCTGAGATTATTTCTCATCAATATTTATTACGTGCAGGCTTAATCAAGCAGACAGCATCCGGCATTTATTCTTGGCTGCCGCTTGGTCTTTTGGTACTTAAAAATATTGAAAATATTATCAGAGATGAAATTGGTGCGATTGAAGTGTTGATGCCTTGTGTGCAGCCAGCAAGTCTTTGGCGAGAGTCAGGACGTTACGATGATTACGGCAAAGAAATGCTGCGCATTAAGGATAGGCATGGGAGCAATATGCTTTTTGGTCCAACACATGAGGAGGTGGTAACTGATTTGATTAGAAATACGGTAAAAAGTTACAAAGATTTACCACTTTGTTTATATCAAATTCAGTGGAAGTTTCGTGACGAAGTAAGACCTCGTTATGGCGTTATGAGAGGCAGGGAATTTCTGATGAAGGATGCATACAGTTTTGATGTAGATTACGAAGGTGCACTGAATTCATATAATTTGATGTATACAACTTACATAAAAATCTTCAAACGCATGGGACTTACTCCAATTGGAGTTCGAGCTGATACGGGGCCAATTGGAGGAAATTTGAGCCACGAGTTTCATATATTGGCAAACACTGGTGAAAGCACTTTATATTATGACAATAAATTTTCTGAACTACTAGAGAGTGAAGATATTGAAAGTCTGAAGAGCATATATGCAGTTGCAGACGATATGCATGATCCTAAAATTTGTCCTATACCGCAAGAACAGTTAAATGTTAGTAAAGGTATTGAAATAGGGCATATTTTTTATTTTGGCGACAAATATTCAAAGCCTATGAAGGCAAGTGTTACTTCTCAAGATGGAAAAAATGTTAATATGCATATGGGTTCATATGGTATTGGAGTTTCAAGGCTTGTTGGCGCAATAATAGAAGCTTTCCATGATGATAAAGGAATTATCTGGCCAGAGGCAGTAGCTCCTTTTAAAGTTGGTTTGATCAATTTACAAACGAAAGTAACGGAGGCTGCAGATAAAATATACAAAGCTTTGAAAAGCGATGAAGTGCTTTATGATGATACGGACGAAAGTGTAGGAGTGAAATTTGCCAGAATGGATCTGATAGGCTTGCCGTGGCAAATAATTATTGGAAAGAAAGCAGTAACTTCAAATATAGTTGAAGTAAAAAATAGGGCAACTGGCGAGGTAGAGGAAATACAAGTTAAAGAAGCAATAAATCGCTTTAGCACAAAATGATATACGGTATTGGCACTGACATAGTATATATACCCAGAATATTGAGAATATCACAAAAATACGGGGAAAAATTTCTCAATAAAGTCTATACTAAGAAGGAGATAGAGATAAGCAAAAAATATAATAGCCAAGAAGTAAGAGCAAAATATTTTGCTAAACGCTTTGCTGCAAAGGAAGCTTTTGTTAAAGCGCTAGGCACTGGATTCAGCCAGGGAATTATAATGAAAGATATAGAAATATACAGTAATATCAGGGGAAAACCACATCTTGCTATCACAAAGGATTTCATCTCGAAAGACTACAAGATACACCTTTCTCTAAGTGATGATCAAGATTATGCTACTGCGTTTGTTGTAATTTGCGTTGAGTAGATATTGTTTAGTACATACGATTTCAAAAATTTTTTTGAAATTATACTTTGACCTACACAGATCGACCTTTCTGTGAATCCTGGTTTCTGCTTTCTTCAACTTGTTTTGCAAAAGACGTCTCTTGTGTATTCATATGTTGAAGTGGTTTAGCAATTTCGCGTACAACGGCAGTAACTGTAGTTAAAAACGCCTTGAACAGTCCACCTAAAACTCCACCAACTGCTTCTCTACCGTACATACGAGCTTGCTTTTCATTGTCCTCAGCAGTTTCCCCTGCCCTCCTTCTTGGATCCATTCTATGAGCAATAACTGAAAACAACACCCCCCTAATTGAAGACTTCACTCGTGCTTTTGCCTTCTGAACATCTTCATCACTTGCTACTTCATGTTTTTCCCTACTATTCATTAGCTCCTTTTGTTGTTGAAAACTTAAGATCTCTTCCATCAGTTGTTTCTTTCTCTTTTCCAGAACTCTTTTCTTGGACTCTGATTTATCGCGAGTGTGTTTTGTGGTTTCAAGTTCTACATCAATATCCTCAGATGCTGCTTGGCTATATAAGGTTTCTATGAGCCTATCTATACTTCGCTTTACTTGCATAGTCCTTTCGTAACTATCTAAATTATCAACTCCTTCATCAATTTGACTTAAAATATCCTCGAAAGGTTTTAAATACTCTTTAAATTGCTCTTCAAGCTGATTTTCATTCTTCAAATTCCTTTCTCTTCTGTCATCGCTATTCTCTTCAACATTATCATCGCCTTCTTCGAAAAGATCCTCATCGTTCATAATTTTTTTTAGTTTATTCCCACTTATTATTATTGTATATGAAAAAATTAAATTAACACTAATGAAAAGTGTTCACAACTTCAGCACTGGCTAAAACTACAGTGAAGCTGTCAAAAGTGGCAGGATCATAATATCTCTCATACAATTCAACCGAACACCTGAGTTTTATCTTCTCCTTAGCATTAAAACTAATCTCATAATCATTATTAGAGTTTAACATTGCAGAATTACGCAATAATTCATCAGCCAATACTGAATTTAAAATGCCATTAATTTTTATTGTAATCTTTCTACTTCCAGCACAATCAAGCACTTTTCTCCAGCCAAAAGAGGAAATCTCTTTCATCTCCTCTTTGTTATTACGCAAAGTAAACCTTAAGTTTCGTATATTATTCAGCACAACAAAATTATTGTCATGACCTTTAATTTTCAGCTGTAATTTGCTCATCGCTACCTCCTTGTATTAAAATATCAAAATTAATTGTTGAATGTAAAACTTCATCATGCTGATTTATAGCACAATTACTTTCCAAAATGGTCTCACTACTAATGCTCTTTACCACCAAGCTAATATGCTTTATAGCAGCAAGCATGCTGCTTATATGATAAGTATATATGTCGCATGAAAATCTTACTTTTGTAGCAAAATTAGATAGCATATGCAGGTTAACATAATTTACTATGCGCAATCTCAGATAAGGAATAGTAACCTGCTTAGGCAGGTAATCATAGATGTTAGTAACATATTTCTTTAAATCAGAGTTTGCTTTTAATTCTGCATAAATACTATTATACAACTCATTTATAATTTGAATTTTTTCCATCTCACAGATACGGCTAAGAACATTGCAATTTGTAGGTACAACAGATGGTGTCATCACATGCCCAGAAACTGGTTCACTTTATAATGATGTCATTCCAGTAGCTCTTTCTTGTCATCCCAGTGTCAAGCACTGGGATGACATCGAAGGGGATACTCGGATGACACCATCTGTTGTATCTGCTATTGAATGACAAACAGGAACTACAAAACAACCTTTGGTTCGCGAAATGGAGAATACACCTTCTTCACTTCAGATAAATGGCTACTTACTTCTGATTCACGATTTTTATAGAGAGCAGAAACATGCTGTATAATACCTAGCTTTATTTGCTCAGGAACACTATCATAACCAGCTTCATATACAACATCAGCTCTTATTATGCTCAAATAATTGAAAAATTCAATATAGCTTCCTATATCACTAAAATAATAACTAAGTTTTCTATTCTTATCAGTAGCCAATATTATTTTATTCACAGGACCATAGCTTAAATAGATTCTACGAGGTATATAACCTTCATATGAAACTTGCCACGTTTGCTTTACTAGAGACTTTTCCATATGCCACTGAGCATAATCAGTTGCCATAAAAATAAAACTTGAAATCAACTTATCATCTTGATCATTTTCAATTCGTAAAAAAGATTTAACCTCTCCTAAAGTTACTGGAAAAGATTTAGGCTTAGACTTACGTTGTATATTTATGATTGGATACTTTAGTCTTGTTGACATAACAACCCTCCTTTTCTATATATAGCTAAAATAAGTAAGACTTATCCATAAAAAATCTTACTTATTTTAGTTATCACTTAATATTAAATTGCAACAGCAACTCTATCGTACAAGTATATTGAGAAGAGAACGTATTAACGCTGTTTCTCCTTTTTTATTGATCAAGTTTACTAAGCCAGATTTTAGTAGATTGACATTCTGAGAATGAATGTTATTGAAAGTGGAGTTTATTTCTTTAGCAAGTAGACTGCGAAATTTCTGCACACTTTCATATGCGATATTTTCAAGTTCATGTGCAAACTTATCTTGAGCTACAGCTGATATGTCTTCAACTTTCTCATTGAACTCTTCTAGCTTTCTTTCCTTACCTTTAAAATTTTTCGTAAAAGTTTTTATATTAATTGGCCTCAACTATTCTTATAATTATAATGACAAAAAGACTACCGAAGTAAAAAATTAGCACTACAATACTGCAAACAACAGCAGCACACCAAACCGGTTCACTTTATAGCGTAAATTCAAGTATGTCAT
>DWCF01001481.1:0-30247 GCA_018230265.1 Delias oraia | reverse complement strand
AGAACAGAATTTATTTAATAAAACAGTATTTTTTTCTTCTATAGCGGTCAACGGAGCAGGTGGGTCTCCTATATAGTAAGAGAAAACCGCCGCCCATGAACAGCCGCGTCACAGTCTGCGCATTGGTTGTGTTACCGGATTTTTACGCCACTTAAGCGGCATTTTTAAGCGATGCCTACAGCTATAAATTATATACTAAAATATACAAAATTGAACGTGAAGAAACCCAATCAGTCACTCGACTCTTTAATTTTTTTTTATTCTATTGCGAACAACGGAGAAGGTGGGCCTCTTATGTGGTAAGAGAACATCACCGTCCATGTACAACTGCGCTATAGTCTGCACATTGGTTGTAATGCCGACTTTTTACTCGGCTTAAGGGGCATTTTTAGAAATAGGAAAGACAAATAGAAATTAAGCCAGGTATTTGTGAATGCTAAAATTTCGCATGTTATAATTTCACAGTGGAACGAAACACGACGCCCGAAGCCAAACGGGTCCACATCGAGAACCTACTTCGTATGGTCGAAGTGTGTGAAAGTGTGTCCGAATGTCGGAGAGCGCAAGTTCTTACATATCTCGGCGAGAAATTCTCCCGGGACTTGTGTAAGAGGGACAAAAAGACCGCATGCGACAACTGCCTCAATGAACACGATTACAAGGTTACACGTATTATTTGTATTTATTATATTTTATCGTTTTCTTTCTACTTTAATTTGTATTTGGTGAATTTTTTTGCAATGGATTTTTTTTTCATCAAAATATATATAAATAAATTAAATATATGTAAAAAATATAGTAAAAAACAAAGTATATATATATGTTTATTGAGGGTATTTTCATATTGCGAATGACGTATTGATACAATTTTTCAGCCGGTGGACGTAACTGAAGAGTGTAAAGTGATCGCTCGTTCTATCCGCGATGCGGGCCGGTCCAGTTTCACGCTGCTGCACATAGCGGATGCTCTCCGTGGATCCATGCAACAGCGGCTTTCCGGCTTAAGGGAAAGTCCGCTGCATTCACGGTATATTTTTTTAAAATCTAAAATTCATTTTCTTTTAAATTAATAATTATATATAACATTCTCGCGTCAAAGTGCTAGTTAGAGTACATACATGGGGATAACTGTACAATAATATGTATTCATATATGTGTTGTTTATTCTAACTCAGTGTTCTTGAACCACCCGGTTCACTGCACCCCACTAGTGACCCCACTAGGGCAATAAATATTAATTTACTAAAGATTATTATTACTGCACACTTCCTTAGTTACACATACAAAAGTTGTAACATTACCATACTCCTCCGAAACGGCTCGACCGATTTTTATTATTTTTTTATGAGTAGGTCTGAGAATTGGTTACTATCTATTTTTTATACCCCCGAGTGATAAGGATTAACCACCCCTAATACTTTTTTATTTTTTCTATATATTTTTGTATAATTATTTTTGTAATGTGGCATTAAAATATAGATACAAACCTAAATTTTCCCCCTTCTACCAACATCCCTTATTTGTTAGTTGGGATATTAGTCCTTGATAATGTATGTGGAAACACAACGTTTGCCAGGATTAGCCAGTAACTTATTAATATTTTTTAGATTATCTAGTGGACTCGACAGATTTGCCATCTTTTATTATATTTTGGCCAGCTTACACAATATCATTATAGATAAATACCCTATATATTATTCCGATGACCTATATTATTGCAAAGTTTTCATAAAATCCGTACTGTAGTTTTTGCTTTCAAGACTAAAAAACATACAAACATTGGCGTTTATAATATTTTAGTTTTTGTTCGTCTCGAATAGTGTTCGGTTTGGAACTTCACAGTCATTTAAATATATGTGTTTTGCTAAAACTTAATAAATTTTTATGAAAATGTATGTCAGAGCTAATTAAGGCTATTATAGCCTTAGTATACAAAGACCGAAAGCTTATTTTGTAAAATGTTTAGATGCAAAAGTTGGCCACGTGGCGACCCGCAGCGGCTTCTGCGACAAATGGTGGTACGAGGGCTTCTGGCTGAGAAACTTGTCGTCAACAATGACATTGCTAGTGCCTACGTCACACTTGGACCTAATATAGATAAGTGAGTAAAAAATACAGAACCTGTTTAATGTTTTCTCTCCAAAGTGTAATCCCATTTGTCTATTTTATATTACATATGATGTCAATTACTTTCTTGGTCGTGTTAAATTTGAAACATGCACATATACATATGAATTATGTCATATAATACTATTGTATATACAAATCTCAATATCGCTAAATATATAGATTTAAACATTTTACCATTTATATTAGCTTAATTTTCTCAACATAGTTATCTAATATTTCTGGAATTCTATAAAGAATCTGGAATTTTATAAAGACCGTTTTTCATCCGACATACCTCAGTGCCCTAAGACGAAGGTCTTTAACCAATGTGTGTTACCAGTGATGACTTATGGTGCGGAAACGTAGTCTCTCACCATCGGCCTCATCTCAAAGCTCAGAGTCGCTCAGCGAGCTATGTAAATGCCTATGCTCGGAGTTTCGCTACGTGATCGAATCAGAAATGAGGAGATCCGTAGACGAACTAAAGCTATCGACATATCCCACCGCCACATTGCACGTAGAGCGGATGGCCGACGGGGCCGAAAAGTGTTATAGTGGAGACCAAGGACCGCCAAACGCAGCGTAGGACTTCCACCCACAAGGTGGACAGACGACCTTAAAAGGTCGCCGGAAGACGTTGCATGCAGGCCGCCTCCGACAGGTATTCATGGAAGTCCAAGGGGGAGGCCTATGTCCAGCAGTCGACGTCATACGGCTGAAATGATGCTGATAATGAAACATAAGAAGTTTAATATTTTATAATAATAGCTCAAATCGTGCGATAATTTTAATTTCCCGTTCAAATGTTTGTTACCACTATGTAACTTATATGACCTGACTGGTAAATGAGATTCTTTTAATTTAAATCGTTTCAGTTTTACTTTTTATTTTTCCTGTCAAAAATATGTTATTTAAAAAGTGGTTTCTTTTTATTTATAGCAGGATATATTGACTAGAAAAAATATATTTTTTTACTTTTTAGTGAAATCTTAAGTTATTAATAGATTTTCTAAATATAATTTATTATATTAAATAGTATAATTTGTATTATTTATTATATTATCATTTAAAAATACAAAGAAGCATTTTTTAAAACTCCTTTCGAGTGAAACATAAGAGTTTTTTTTTCTAAAATATATAAACCCATTTCTAAACAGGTTGATGTCCGGCAACCTACGCGTTGTGTTCCCAATGAAGGTCGAAAAGAAAGCAGCACTCGTGACTGCAGTGGTGCCAAGTGATACTAAGGAGACTCCCGTCACCGCACTCATCAAGAGGATCGAGGAGCGATGCTACGCCGATCTCGTTGAAGCCTGCAGGTTGATTTTTTTATAGTATTGCGGATAACAGAGCAGTTTGGTCTCCTATATGGTAAGAGAGCACCGCCGCCCATCACTAACCGTGCCACAGTCGCGTTTTGTTTGTGTTGCCGGCTTTTATAAGGGCTTCCGATGTTCTCACTCACTCTGCGAAACACAGTACAAGTACCGTTTCGAGCTGAATATTAATAATTAATATAATTATAGGCGCGATAATACATTTAATTAAGACATTTGCCCTGCCACTGTAAAGGCCTTCCATAGACCGAACAAATTATAAATTAAGTTATAGTTATCCGGACCGAGATTTGAACCGGATACCTCTCGCTTCATGGTACATTTTTAAAACCATTAAGCTACGAGGTTCTCAAAATAAAAAAATATTCGAAAGGAGATGACTTACTATAGTCACTTTTTGATATAAATTTGCAGGGAAATGGGGGCTGCGCGCGGTGCTTCCTTAACAGCAGTGTTGCCACAGGCAGCACTCAAGGCGATGTCCACTAGATTGCCAGAGAACTCGTCTGACATGTTAACACTGCCTCATATAACGCGAGCCAACTTTGACAAGTACGGCCAAGACCTGCTCAAGATTACAACCACCTATGCGGTCGAGAAAATGGGCGAGTATTGTCGGCCTTTAAGGAATGTACGCTCTTTTCTTGAAGGTTCCCAAGTCGTATTGGTACTGCCTAAAATGTGTATTTATATGTGATTGAGTATCTTTTAAAATTATAGGATAGAGAACATAGATTATTTACTTTCCAACTATTTATATTTATTTATATAATTTATATTGCAACTATGCAATATTTATCTTCAATTTCGTAAGCTTTAAACAATGCAATTGTTTTACAGGGCTTTTAATGCAATACCAGGATGAATTGGAAGAAGAGAAGAAGCAAGAAGATAAAGAGTTTCAGGAAGACTCCGAATCAGACACTGACTGGGGTAGCCTTGCCCGTGATGGTAACACTAGTAGCACCCGTAGTAGGGGAAGAGGGAATTATAGGGGAGGAGTTAGAAAGAAGTAAGACTTATTTCTGTAATTCATTCTGCAAGTTGTAATGACTCATTTACGTTCACCTCAAGTGAGCAGGTAAACTTCATGCTTCACATGCCACAAGCGGGAAACGGAGCAGGTGGCTCTCCTATATGGTAAGAGAACACCGCCGCCCATGGGCAATCGCGCCACAGTCCGCGCATTTGTGTTGCCCGGTTGTGTTGCCGAAAGTTGGTCTTTAAATTTAGACTAAATGACATTCATAAATGATTATGTAGTTATTTATATCGGAATAAAGATTTATTTGATTTGATCAATTGTATCTTATCGGGTTTCTCATAGAGTTGATTAAAATTTTCAGGTACAGACGAAAGAAGACTCCATCGTCCGCTATGAAGAAAGTTTACCGCGGAGCGTTCTCACGCCGCGGACGGACTGCGGCAGCCTCTAAGCGTTCGCCTTCGAAACCCGGTATTATCCAAATTCATTTCATACAGCTTCATTAAACTTTTGTTTTATGATGTATGTTGTGTATTATATTAAAGAAAACACACGTAACGTAAGTGAAAAATTACCGGAATGATTTTTAAACATTACTTCTTATAAAGTTTATCTTACTTTTTACTTATATAGTTACTTAAGTAGTTTATCTGTTAACATATAAATTAATAGTAATGTAGAGGTGTAGGTTATGGTTCATGTAAGTTTGTTTGTGTGTATACCGCGTTATTAATTTTATTGTTTTTTATTATAGGTACTGCAGGTGGTACAACAAAGTTAGGCAATATGCCGATGCCTCGAACAAGACCCGGAGTCATTAATTCTAAGTTTAAGATTTAACCATGAACATAACCATTCAAAATGTTTTTCAATTTTGTTTGAATATTTACGTGACAATTCTTTTTTAAAATTCTCTAATATATCTAAACTGTTGGTTAGAAAATACAATATTTGAATTGCTTTTTGTTTTTCTTTTCATGCTTCATAGGTGACCCGGATATTTATTGTTATTTAAAATATTTTCCCCCTGTTTTCTATGTAATAATAATTACGCATTAAATTCGTCAGTACGTATTATATACACTGGTCACTAGATAAACCTTGGATAGACCTTCCTTCGCTTGTTTGTAGTTATTTTTTAAAATTGTATATCTGGCAACGGAACAAGTGGGTGTCGTCTATGATAAGATCTCACCGCCACAATTCACAGTGGGGTAGTGTTGCCGGCTTTTTACGCCGTTCAATCGGTATAATTTCAAGGGGCTACAAAATCTTTACTCACTCAGAGACATAGTATATAATTATGTTCTAATTCAGACTGGCATCCTTTGAGCTCGTGTTAACACTTCGAACAAGCATCGTACACACCTCTCGCTTCGCGGTAGGTTTATAAGGAAACATGGCTACGAGGCTCATAATATTAAATATAATTTAAAATCTCAATTGCGTATGAATTTATTATCTAAACATTATTAATCTACATGTATAATAATCTTCATAGCTGCTCCAGTCTTTGCCAGCTCGAATGCCTCTTTTGATTTATTTATTGGGTAGTGGTGAGTTATAAAAGATTTAAGATCTATTTTTCCGTTTGCGACTGCAGATATAGCGGCTGGGTACCTAGAATTTTTTTAAGTTGTGTTATATAGTGGGAGGCACTAAGTTTATTTCAATCATTTATTAAATAATATAAACTAAGTAACTTAGTAGAGATTAAAATCTATACTTATGTATTATTTTACGAAGATTTTCTACTCAGATTTTGTTACTAATTTCATTTTCAAGATATATTACTAGGACAACATTTTATTAAGATTTGGGGGCTTTTAATTGAAAACTTACGTATTTGATATTCTGTAGGCTCCAATAATATTAACTTCCCGTAACATTGCTTTACTCAGTGGAAAATTAAGAACGTCGTCAGCAATCCCCACAATCAGTACAGTGCCACCACTACGTGTAACCTAAAAATCAAAATAGGTAATAAAACTAATTCAAGCTTACTGACTGATTTTACAATATTAATTGTTTGTTGATATATAACCGTCATAGCTATTCGCTGCGCAGAGCCGTAACCACAGGCATCAATGACCAGATTTGGTTGCGTTCCCAATATTTTTACTATTTCATCAACCACCAGCTGGTCAGTATATTCCTTTTTCACCAATAGCGTGTAGTCTGCTCCTAATTTCTGCGCTGTAGTAAGCCTAGATTGTACCACATCTAAAATAAAAAATAGTTATAGATATGTCTTTCAAATAGAGTGGGTCGATGTTAATTATATGTGGCGGCCATTTTGTTTTGGCGGCATCTGTCTAATCTGTTTTTTCATATGCAGTCACTGAAGCCAAATCATCATGGCAAGTTACACGGTACAGCCGCAAATATAAATGATAAAACTTTATTATCAAAATGAGTGTGTTAATGCAAACATTGAGCGCTTTGCGCCCATTTTAAGGCAGACGCGGTGGACCTTCAAAGTCTACTCTCCAACGATTGGTGACCAAATTTGAGACCACCGGTTCGGTAAACAATCAAACGTCAAAGGAACACCAGATCGGCCGAGAATATCGCCGCTGTATGTGAGAGTGTTCAAGAGACTCGGAGGCCGTCGATTTCCCGCCGCGTACAAGAACTCGGCCATTCGTAAACTTCAACTTGGAGAATTTTGCGTCGGGACTTGAGCCTGCGTCTAAACAAGTTCCAACTGACCTAAGAGCTCAAATTTAATGACACATAGACAACGCCGTGTGTTCGCTGAATGGAATGTCAACCCATCCTTGTTGAAGGACCCTACACATTAAATCTCGTCTCATGGAAAGGATAAACTATTAGCTATCTAATAATTGTGCAGTTTTTCACCCGTTATCAATATTTTATCAGCGCCCATGGCTTTAGCGGTCATGGCACACAGGACTCCAATAGGTCCTGCTCCTAATATCACCAAGTTTGTTCCCAGTTTGATTCCCGCGCGGTTACACGCGTGAATAGCGATTGCCAGTGGCTGAACAGCTGCGGCCTCTTCCATACTCAGGTCATCCGGTATCCTGATAATAAGTCATTAAATTAATATCTTGTCAAATTTAACTTATCGAATCAATATCAAATTATAAAAAACATCTATTGTTGGCATTTAAATGTAATCTTAGTTATTAATTGAACATTTTTTCGTGGAATCTGAGTTTTTTCATTTTTTTTAATGGTATTGCGTACAATGGAGTAGGTGGGTCTCCTATGTGGCAAGAGAATACCACCGCCCATGTACAACCGCGCATTAGTTGTGGTACCGACGTTTTACGCCGCTTAACTACTTAAGCGGCGTAAAACGTTAACATTTTTAAGGGTCTCCGATGTCCTCGCCTATTTAGCGAAACACAGTAGAGGTACCGTTCCAAGAACAACTACTATTTCACGCTGAGTATATTATTACTTTATAACAAAAAAAATCTTTACTTATGGCAGAAATCTGCAACGTGCTTATAGTATGTACACAAGCTGCCTGAAGCGCCAGGTGTACCACAATAGTGGGGGTTTTCACAGATATTGTATCTGCCAGCTCGGCAAAACTCACAGGATCTACATGGTTGTGTAGGTTCTATTGCAACCCGATCTCCCGGTTTTAGGTTCTTTACATTTTCACCGACCTACAAAATATAAATCTTAAATTAAACATCCTCATAGGTCAAACAGTGGACGAGACTCCTAATAGCGTCCTATCTCCGCTTAGTTAGATGTGATCTACAGAAGTAATACCTATTAAATATTTCAGTACAACAAACATTTTAGTTTTCGTCTAAGTAGGTATTTTATTTTTCAACTTTACACTTCTATTTATCTAAACTAGATTATTCTTAAATATGTAGAATATAATTTAATATTCGAATTAAAAATAAAACGTTTAAAATTCCGTAAAATCTCATTATCGTATATAATATTATCCATAAAAGATAAGATTGGTTTCAAAGTCTAAAAATATTTTTTACGCAATACAAACTTTGACGATAACTCCTGCACCTTCGTGACCCATGATAATAGGTTCTTCT
This sequence comes from Delias oraia, assembly GCA_018230265.1. Lineage (NCBI taxonomy): Eukaryota > Metazoa > Arthropoda > Insecta > Lepidoptera > Pieridae > Delias > Delias oraia. The sequence continues at coordinate 21,773 of DWCF01001481.1, read as the reverse complement.
ATCGTCTCTAATCCACATCGCCCAGTTGAATAAATTTTAACATCAGAACCACATATTCCGACACAGCTCACTTTTATTAAAACCTCTGAAATTCAGTCAATTAAGTTAGAAAAATTGTAAATGTTCCCGAAACTATAACATTAACTTTAATATGCAGATTACACAAATTAAACACTTGTACGTTTTTTACATAACTTAAATATCAGTTATTGATCAAAATACGGTGGAATCTTGATAAATAGAATCTGATTAAGTCGAAAAAATGCTATTCCCTTCCGTTGAAGATCTAATGAAGCGGCATCTTCAATTAATTAGACTTTGTAACTCGAAAAAAATGTTATCAATTTAATCTCTCTGACTCGAATTACAAAAACGAAACTCCGTAAGTCGTAGTTAGTAAAATATTATGCTTAGTGTCGTGATTATGTCGTGGTGCGTGACCCACCCCAGACCGAGATCTGTATAGTTTTTCTAGTGCATTCAAATTTATATAAATAAATGTGTACCATGAATCTAAGTCGAATTGTTTAAATTTAACTCCATTAATCGAAAAATATTCGTATAAATTGCACCTTTATAAGTCAAAGTTTTAGCAAATAAATCCTATGTATTTCGAAATTCTAGTTAATTCGAACTTTTTAGTATTTCCTTTGATATTTGAGTTATCGAGATCTTAAAAATAGTAAATAAGTTTTAAAAAGAAGGTACTTTACTTACCATCAACATTGATGGTTGGCGTCGAGCATTTTTCCTGTGAATTATGGATTAATTTGAGTAAAATATAATATCTTTTAATTTATAAATGAGTTAATATAGAAAATAATTATATAATAAAATATTTGTAAGGTGACAATTTTTTTAATAATAGATACTATTCATTAAATTGCTTTTGGAATAAGCAATTGAATATTATTATGGAATAAGAAATGTGGCGGCGTTGTTCTTTATAAGAGATGCGCCTGCTCCGTTATGAATAAAAAACCATACCATTAAAACTTACAACTTTTAGATCGTTGGGACCGTGCAAAATAACAGCAATATTTTCCGCCATCTTATTCAAGAATATCTTGCTAACTAAAATTAAATAAACTGATCGTGGTTTTAAAACAATAGCATCGCTTACAATTCGTTTCGATCAGATATTAAAATATAAGCAACATATTCTTATATAACTGTAATTAATTAAGTAATTAAATAAAGTATTTAAAACTGTAATTATTAAAAATATTTTGTATTTACTCTTGTCGCTATTGTTACTTTTTAACTGACTGACAAGTTTGTAAATCGCCGTAAATTATTTATTTCATAAATTTAAAGATTCCTTTTCACGTTTTTTCAAAAAGAATCTAATGGACGTAACATTTTACTTAATTTTTTTATGTAAAAAAATGGTGGCAAGGGAGCAGGAGGCTTACCTAGGCCAAGCGGTACTGTGCCAAGCGGAACGGTGTCAAAGGATACTCGTAACCTTTGCAGAGCCGCGGGTGCCTTTAAGGAATATTTACTCTCTTTTTTTGAAGATCCCCAAGTCGTATTGGTTTGGAAATACAAGAGGTATGTACTAACAACTTATTTCACAGAGATATGCGCGGCACAAAACGCTCTGTTGTGGAACGTCATGAGAAATGTTAGCACGGCCTGTATAAGATGTATTTCCAGTACTGTCGTCAGCCTAGCAATGCAAATTACTAAGGTGTAGCAGATCATTGATATGCAGAACGAACAGGGTCGGAGATAGTACGCAGATTGCTTGACTCTGGTACCTGAATCTGAATATCTGAAATCTGGTAACCCAGGTGCACAATTTCTCAGAAAGCCCGTAAGTACGATGTAAGTTTAGCAATTAACGCTTTATGCCACACGCAATGGTAAGCCTTCGCTATGTCCAAACTGACAGCCAATGCCTCCCCCTCAGACTCAATGGCCTCAAAATAAATTTCAATCAGACATTTTAAATTGCAAATAACCTTTAAGCCACGGCAATTGACATATTTTTAAAGAATCTATTATTTTTTGTTTCATTAGTTTCTAGTTTACTGTAGCCGATATCTTTTTTCAAAATTCATAAAACAAGGGGAAGTTATCGTTTATTTTTTCTATTTTATTCTTTATTAACGTTCATATTTCAATATAAATAATGACATTAAGTAATAATAAATACGGCTAAGTCAATACATTTGTATGAAAACTGAACTATTAAATATCATTGGGAGAGCTATGCTGACGTACTAATAAGGCCGGTTCATCCGAAGTGATACCACGGGCTCGCAGAATAGTCAGCGTGAAACAGTACTTGTACTGTGTTTCCCAGAGTGAGTGAGTATATCGGCCTTGATAGTGGCCGCCGGCGTAAAAACAAGCAACACAACCAATGCGCAGACTGTGGCGCGATTGTTCATGGGCGACGGTGTTCTCTTACCATATAGAAAATCCACCTAGTCCGTTGTCCTCTACACCATAAAAAAATATACTTGCGTCACGAAAATTTTATACGATGATTTAAAATAAAATGTCTCAACTTCAATCATTTGGGCAACTTCATATAGCATAGAACCTACACTACAACTGCTAGTTTTTATTTTATGCGTGGTTGAATAATTTTTCTGGACGAAGAAGTAAATGAAGACGCGCTTTAATGACTACTCATAGTAAAATATGCTACTAATAAATATTTCATGGATGACAAACCGACGAATTACATATCATGATTACAATATATGTTACAAACTCGATGGGAAAGTGAGCATGACATTCTACAAATTGTCATTCAAGTGTGACCTTTTTTTGTCGTGAATACGTCTTTAAAATTACTTCTATAGGGACGCAATCTAAAAAAGCGATTGATAACAAAATCGGGAGATACAGTTTAGTGTTGTGGCTACATATCTATGAGGATAGCTAAAGAATCAAAGATTTTTTTATTTCGCAAATATCCACAAAGATTTTGTCGTCGGAAGATGCACTAGCTACATTCAAGCTAGCTGTTGTAAAAGTGGCTGATTCTGACCATAAGAAATGTTTTGAAAACTGATTTAGGCGCATGAAACTTAACGCAAGTAATTAAAAACTTTTTAAGACATTTTGTGCCACGCTCCACATCTCTGTGGAATCAGCTTACAGCAGGGGTATTTCTTAACCAATACGACTTGGGGCCATTCAAGAAAAGAGCGTACACATTCGTTAAAGGCCTTTAATATTTTATTGATTTATAAGTAAACTCTTTACCTATTTGTATTTGGGTGCTGTTTGATAAGTCATTTCTCACCAAGAACCAAAGAAATGCAAATAATGTTGTAAAGATTTTAAATCAACCATTTATATTAACAAAATCTAATGAGTATTACTTCGAAAATTATTATTTAAAAAACAGAAATACAAAATTCACATAATTAAAAAACTTTTATTAAATAATAAAAAGTACTTATATACAATTAATTTGAATATAATTCATCTTTGATCGGACTGGTAAACATATTTTACATTATTTCTGACTAAATGCGTAATGTCTACATTATTATTAAGGGTTGAGCAATCTTTTTAGTATTGTATATAATTTAATAAGAATAAGATTTAAATTTTTTTATTAATAAATAAAATCAACGAAAATATGATATTTTATTAATAAATAATTAATAAATAAAATATGACTGAATTACAAGTAATCATTGTCATACAATTAAATTTTAATGTATGTATGATAATTTAACTTTCAGATTTTGTTTGATGTTGTGTAAATTCAGAATTTTTGTGGATTGTTCGTATCTTTGGGCTGAACGTGTATCATTACTTTGATACCGGTTCCATTTCGAGCAACCTCATATGCGTCCAGAGTTTGCTCGAGTGAGAAATGGTGAGTAACTAGGGGCTTCACGTCTATTTTACCACTGGCTACCAACGATAGAGCTATTGGGTATCTGAAAATAATTAATTTACCATAAAATATTTTAGCGAAATCTATAGTCTATATAGTCTATAGCAAAAAAAAAATCAAAAGGTGTCGCGGTTATTTACTAAATGTAAACAAAACAATCTCATGTTTTTACAATAATTGAAGGGCTAATAGATAAATATACGTGATTGTATTAGTCAATTTGATTGATATAAACTTTTTTATGGTATAGCGGAGCAGGTGGGTGTTTTATATGGTAAAAGAACACCGTATTGGTTGTGTTGCCGGCTTTTTAGGCCAATAAAGCAGTATTTTTAAGGGCCTCCGATATCTTCACTCACTCAGCGAAACGCAGTAGAAGTACCGTTACAAGTACAACTACCATTTCAGGTTGAGTATTCTGTGAGCCCGTGGTATCACTTCGGACGAGCCGGCCCAATTTGTGCGTCAGCATATGCTTGAGCAAGGCTATCCCACGGATGCAACAGTATTAAAATACTCGCTCGGCCACTATCAGGCCCTTCCAGACACCGAATAAATTATAAATTAAATTATAATTGTCCAGACCGGGTTTCGAAATCGATACCTCTCGCTTCACGGTAGACATATTAACGCACTTAACTACGAGGATTTCAAAAACTGTTTGTAAAATGACGATTTTCATTTTATAACGAATAAATACTGACTCGTTGACGTATCTGAAGATGCCTCGTATATCAACTTCTCGTGCCATAGCACCGGCCAGTGGCAGCGTCAGCTCTGGATTGCCCATGCCCACAAGTACCGCAACACCACCTGATTTCGTTGCCTGAAAATATTACATTTAATTGTTATTTCACTTGTTCTAAATCTATTATTTAATATAAGTTATAAAGCCATACACATATTTATCCATCAACCAAATTTGATGTAAAATAAGTTATTTTAAAACTAAGAGAACACAATTTTAATTATAACGGCGTATCCTCTACATAAAAACTAGTAAATATCAAATTTTAATTACAGTTTTGATTAAGCTATTTAATTAATATTTTATTTATATGCATTAAAATAAGCTTAAAGAATGTTTCGAATGAATCTTCACATAATGGCTACCGCCTTTTACAGTCTTAATATTTGTAGTCTTATATTACCAATAATGCAAGTCGCACTGTGCTCTGTACACCACTGGCATCTATAGAGATATCAGGGTGGCCTCTCAACAACTCATGAACTCGCTTCACGAGATCAGCTTCGGTAGCTTCCTTTGACACTAAAAGTGTATGGTCGGCCCCCAATTTCTTTGCTGTCTCTAAACGAGACTCGAGTATATCTATAAATAAATTATAATACTTATTTTTACAGTAACATATTATAAGATAATTATTTTAACAACATTCCACTATAACAATTCATTTTCATAATATTTATAATAACAACTGCGCACTGTGTTTTTCTATAAAGTTCATCCACAACTTCGAGAAAAGTCACCATAATTAAGATGGAATAAGTTAATTAACGAAATTATTATTTTTTTCATTCATTTTATGTCGTGTAATGGAGCGAATGAAAACATGTAACTCTTTGCAATGTTTTTAGAGTCAGGCACCTAAAATATTAATAGTAGTCGAAAGTATTAATGAAATACCATAAAAACTTGAAAGTAGGTACTATAAAGTACGTGTCTACGACTAAAATACATACATACATAAGAATACATACGAAATTTACATTAATAAATAATTTCGGACGAGCTGGCCCAAATAATGCGTCCGCATATTCAGCATGGCTTTCTCACGGGTGAAATTTTAAGAATATTTTACTATTACGTTTTTAGAAATTGTTGCATATAAATGAAATTATTAAGAGGAAGAGGGCGTTGTAGGTCATATTTGCTTCGATAGTAAAGGTAGGCGTGGCTAGTATAAAAAATAACAAACCTGTAATAAGAATCTTGCTCGCTCCCATCGCTTTAGCGGCCAACATCGTCACAAGACCAATTGGCCCCGCTCCAAGCACTAACACCACGTCTCCGGCGGTGACGCCGCCCCGGCGACACGCGTGGATGCCAACTGACAGGGGCTCCAACAAAGCACCTTCCTCCATTGTCACGTGGTCTGGAAGTCTGTAAAGGACACAATTGTTAAGTGTTTTTTATTTAGAGAGAAGAAATTAGTTAAATATTAACAAAAAAAATCTCAATTAATTCTCTGAGAGAGCGCAGAGAAGCCCTCATAAGAAGAGATCTTGATCGTCTGGTTAGCGATATAAGTTATCTTCAACCACAGAGTAATATCAAAACAGAGCATATTTTACTAAGAGCATATTTAACTAATTGAATCAATAATTTCCAAAGTAGAAAATAATAAGTAGATATAGAGCATTAAGAATAAATTTAACGAAAAATCAATTAATAAATAATGCAATCACGCTCACTAAACAACAACTTAAATTATTTATACTTATAACAGAAGTCAGCTGCATGTTTGTAATATCTGGCGAGATTGCCATGCACTGGTGGGGTGGCGCAGAATAAAATATCGGGACACAGGTGGTAACGACCGGTCTTGCAGAATTCACAGTAACGACACGGCACCCCTGGTTCTATCGCTACCCGATCACCGACTTGCAGGTTCTTCACTTTACTCCCGATCTAGGAAGAAGCAGAAAACAATTATTACGCATTCAAATAGGCCCTATAAGGGGCACTTTTGCAAGTCAATTTACAATTATTACAATTATTATTTCTATACGAGAAGAACTAACAAAAAACTCAAAGGGTTTAATAATTTTTTTTATCGCCAAATTTATAATACTTAGAAGTTTATATATAAGCTATTAGCTAGTTTAAAATGTAACAGTTGGTGCTTGTGCTGAAATGTCCATGCATATTTGTCTTCTGTGTATTGGTTAATGTTATAATCTTTCTTAATTAAACTCCTTTTTACTTATGTTTTTAAGCTTCTTAATTGTAAAATAGCTTAGAAATTAAACTTTTTCAAGATATGTTAAATTTAAGTATAGTTCCTTATTTATTTGAATTTTAATGTCATTAAATATTGAAGCATTGTGGAACGAGCCCTTCTGTAGTTATTACAAAACGTTGCCTAGTTTTCATCTAAATAATGTGTAACTGGAACTGTGAATAACAATGATCAACAATTCTAGTCTACGCGACTAGAAATCATTATGTACTTAAGCGCCTAAGCTGTGTAAACGGCCGTCTATTTTTAGCGCCAATATAGTGAGTGTCATTTATTAATTTATAAATATATTGCACTACGGAAAAGACATAGGAAGGTTAAATATCTAATAAATTTGTGAAATTATCAAGAGTCAACAATTCTAGGTACTTTTCTCTATTTTGTTTTTTTTATACCGGAAATGAAGCAGGTGGATCTCTTATATGAGAAAACCACCCACCATGAACAACCGTAGTATAAACCACGCATTGTTTGTGTTGACGGCTTTTTACCCCGCTTAAGCGACTCCTTTAAGGACCTCCGATATAGTCGCTCACTCTGCGAAACACAGTACAAGTACAGTTTCACGCTGTGAGCCCATTTCATTCAGTGAAACAAAAGGTAAATACGTGCTTAATACGCGTTTTAATATGTTACTATTTTATCTAATCTTCAATGTCTTATTTATGATATCTTAAATCTAATTCATAGCATATCTTAAATGCAATTCAAATAAAATAATTAAGATTACATTTCCTTTGAGTCGTATTTTTTGTACATAACTTCTGACGTAAAATATACAAGATAATATTAGTCGAATGCCATTCTAAACGAAACCTGCTTTAAATATCTTCGAGACACACCTACTTATATGAAGGTAAGATATCAAACAAGTTTGTATTAACGCTATTTCGATTGTGTAAGTTCACCGTTTGCTTTTAGTTTGCAATATAATTAAAAAACAGACGTTCTCGTAAAATTTGAATTTCAAATGAAATCGTGGCGCAAAATAAATTATCAAAGTTGAAAGTCATTAATATTATCTGAGCTGTATATTACTTAATAATATGATATTATTAATATCGTTTTATTATTCATGATGTTTTTGTCTCAGACTATCAGGATATTGGCATAATGAAAAGTAGCTGCGCTTTAAATACCTAAACTGAGGCTTAACTATGATTTTATTGTTACCTCTGCGACGACACCAGACGCCTCATGACCCATAATCATGGGTTTTTTGAGTACGAAGTGGCCACACGAGCCGTGTTGCCAGTAATGAACGTCTGAGCCGCAGATGCCCACGCAGTCCATGCGTAAGAGAACCTCTGAAAATAGTCAACTAGATAAAATTACGCTTATCTTTTGATTAACTGACTGGCAGAACCAAGGCTGCGTTAACATTAAACACCTAATTTGTATAAAAGAAGTAAAGTGTAAACTAATTTTACTAGGTAATACTTAAAAATACTATATATTCTCTACCTTTTTTTTATTCTATAGCGGTCAACGGAGCAGGTGGGTCTCCTATATCGTAAGAGAACACCGCCGCCCATGAACAACCGCGCAGCAGTCTGCGCATTGTTGGTGTTGCGGGATTTTTACGCCGCTTAAGCGGTACTTTTAAGGACCTTCGATAACTTTACTCACTCTGAGTATCCTGTGAGCCCGTGATATCACTTCGGACGAGCTGGCCTAATTAGTGCTTCAGCATATGCGTCAGTATCTGCTAACGGCTCTACCACGGGTGCAACAATTTTAAGACACTCGCCCGGCCACTTTCAAGCACTTCCAGAGACCGAATAAATTATAAATTAAATTATAATTGACCGGATCGGGATTCAAACCTGATATCTCTCGCTTCATGGTACACTTTTAAAACCATTAAGCTACATGGCTCTCACCTTTATGAAAACAGTTGAATAAATTAAAAAAGTTGGTTTCACTACATTAATACCTACATATTTAGAGATTTTTCTATAATATTTCAATACTGAAGAAGTACCTACGACAAAACTTATAACTCTTAATTCTACGTCGGTAGAGTAGTATTCAACTTACCGTCATCTTTAATTTCTGGTATTTGCGTTTGTTCCTGAAATTGAGGTGAGTACTTAAAAACGTGTTAACAATAAATTACCCCAACATTCGAGACAAATATTTAAGAAAAATAAATGGCAATATTTGTATACCTATAAAACTCATTAAAATTATTATTACATTTTATATTGAATTACGTTAAATATGTTGAGTTCAAGGATAACTTGTATGAATTATTGAAACCATTTATATATAATAATTAAACAAGTAAAGACGTGAGTTATTTAAATTGACACGCCTCCAATTTTTTTATAAGTACAAATGCAATTCTATTGATGCTTTTGTATTGCTAACTGTTCGTTTGGCTTGTGCCACTGGGAACATATCGATCGCAACGAAAGCTGGATAACCTAAAAATTAACGCTAATATCAAAAAGAATTGCTTTAAATAATATACCAAAAGAAAATATATGTAGTTAGTAAATCACTTTAATACGTAAAATTCTAATATATTTACATATTGATCATATTATAAATAATTTACAAAAATATAAATCTACGTTACAAAGTCACCTCTATTATATTTTAACTCATTTAATTATTTTTTATGACTTAAATATCGTTTTTAAAAATAAGTACTCACTAGACGCAAATCTTTTGGTTTGTAGAGCACGGCAGTGAGGTTATCTTGAGCCATTTCTGCGCGTGCGTATTCGCAGCTGCCTGTCAATATACTAATGAGAATTACCAATGTCGAAGATTTATTTCGTAGATAAAATTTTATTCCAAAGCAAGTCGTTTAAACACTGGTCGTAAATAATGATAATACTCTCAGATGCTTAAAATTACACTGCACCAGCGTTACAATATTTTGAATTAATCTCTCTATGAAAAATAATGTACAATTTTCCTGATTATTTAGAAGTGCAGAGATTATATATACATATTTATTCCCACGCAGAATAGGTGTAATAATGTCGTCGTGATCCTGACGGCAGACCGTCTTACAATTAAAAATTGATATTTATTATATAAACGTTAAATTGTCGCCTCTAATACTTACATACTAACAAGTGATATCTATTACCTACGTCACCACTAAACTACGTCACGTGAGGCGGGCCTCTATCGAGATAATAATATTAAAAATAATTTGGCACATTCCTGCTAAACGAATAACAATTTAAATAGATTAACATATCAATTATGGTAAATTCGACTCGATGATAAACTAAATTTTATTTGTTATAAGTCTGTGATGGTAAAATACGAAAAATTAAATTATTTTTTTGTGTAGGCTGCTGCCGGTCAACGACCTTTGCAGCTTAACACGGTCTTTGGGGCGAGCGTACGACTCACCGTGAATTTGATTATTAGCCGCGACTAGCACAAGGGCGTCTCCTGCGAGACTCGAACCTTGGCTTAGGCCGCCGCGTGTTCATGGACCGCCTGAGCAGCCGATCGGCCTCACCGTAGTGAATCTGGCGACATAGTTAGGTCCTCGACTCCGTTTCCAGCGAGAGCGGTTGTAAACGCGGTCCCTAGACTTCTGTCTAGGGACTCTATCATCAATTTGTGTTATTTTCCTCTCGAGAGGCTATCAGCTCAATGTTAGCTAGTGTAATGCGATCATCTGGATCGTGTAATATGTGTTTAGGTCTCCGTCTGTTTTAAGTGGATTGGTAAGGAGTGTAGTTGGGGCAATAAAATTCAATAGCCCGTTTGTGGGATATGGTTCGGCATCCCATTTTTGCCTTTTTCCATCCAACCAATACATTTATTCGTTTACCCAGGCATTCAATTCATTTCAAGCGCAGCAGTTACATACCTGTGATATTCCAGAAGGAAGGGAGGACTTGCATAAATTAAATAACTTATTATACATATTACGTAGTTTTTGGAGTTCAGTAAATATATACCTACTAATATTTTATATGTAATCGATTAAATAAACTGTTTATATAATTATATTGTATAAAGATTATAATGATTAAATAGCAAATATTCAAAGTAAATATGACCAGAATGTTAAGGAAGTATGTTTGTTTACTTCGTACATTAGAAGTGCGATCTGTTTGTACAAATTGACGTATTAAATGGTAAACATACCTACTCAATCCTCATAAGCCACTGGGTTATAAGATGGCATGTAGGTATAAACATTTTGGTTTGGTCTGTCTGTTTTCATGCTGTGATACTATGCATAATTGTATATTCCGTGAGCGAGCTTTGCTAAAGAATATGCTAACGCACTAATAGGGCCGGATCGTCCAAAGTGATACCACAGGCTCACAGAATACTCAGCGTGAAACGGTACTTGAACTATGTTTCGCAAAGTGAGTGAGGATATCGAAAGCCCTAAAAAAGTGTCGCTTAAAAAGGCGACAACACAATCAATGCGCGGACTATGGGGGCGGTTGTTCATGAGGTGGTATTTTTTTACCATATAGGACACCCACCTGCTCCCTTGTCCGCTATAGAATAAAAAAACAGAGAAAAGAGGTAGGTACAAATAGTTTAAGAAACTTAAACTATTAAAAATATTAAATAATTAACGTTTTAAAGAAAAGATCGACTGTAAGTCTGATTTATGGCAATTATTAATGAATATAGATTAATAAGACCCGGAACTAGGAAGGACCAAACCCTTAATCCGGATAACATCTAAATCTTATTATTTCACAAAATCGCTTGCATACAGCGTGGTGTAAAATCCGGTTATTTGCCTTGGTGGAATAAATGCCCCGATTTCTTTAACACTATGTAAGGAATATATGTTATGTTGGTGATGTGAACCCCTACAGGCGTATATATATATGCCTATATACCCCATCATCACCATTTCAGTTGTATGACGTCCACAGCTAGACATAGGCTTTCCCTTCGAACCTCCAATGGGGGTATTATTCCTACAGGCCGTAGTGACACATAAACCATCAGATTAAGGCCACCTGTTTTCAGTGTCAGCAAAAATCTTCCGCGGCGGAGTTTTAACAGACTTTATAATTATATTTTTAAGTAATTATTATTGAATGTTTTTTTTAATGATGGTGGTTTCATTCAACTTTTGTTTCTTTGCATGCATTCAAGTTCAAATTACATTGTTTACTATGATTTATTGCTAAAAAAATTTAATGGCAAATATTATTATATATATTATTTTATTTCATTTGCTGAGTTGCCTCTCGAGTGACTAAACATTGTTTAACAAGCAAAGCCGGATTTTATACGTCGCTGGCTATTATATACCAATAGTTAATTCAACGTTTCAAAATAACTCGTTGGTTAGTAAACACAACTTCAGTTGATGTACTGTCACTTTTTACGATGTATTGAGATAGCGCTAGGAAGGGGCGTGTCAGTCAAAATTTACGTTTCCTTAGATATTGTAAAAGAAAATTAGATACAATGTATATGAAATGATAACGGTTGTTGTACGTAATAAGAAATAAATATAAAAAAAAAACAATCAGCATTTCTAACTTATCAATATAAATCTACATAAAACCATACATCGCGTTTGTTCGCGATAACTTACATTTGTCAAGTTTTTGAATTAATTAGTTATGAATATAATGATAACAATTAGAAGTGTCGGTGATATTCTTGAGTTTCTTCCGATAAATAAATGATGTAATTAATTGTAAGAAAAATGGTAGAAACAACAAAATAAACTGTACGTACTTGCAAACACTATAAATATAAACCAATATACATATATTCATATTTTCAAGATAGGTACATCTTTTATCAGAGGTACAAATTCCGTCGGTGCTGCTAACAATAAAATAATAACTAGACATATGATACGTAAAAAAGGCCATGTACACCTCACCTCTAATATATATAATAATATATATACATATAATTTTTAATTGATTCTCTTAATAATAATATACTAAGAGAATCAATTTCATGGTTATGCGGTTATTTTTTTTAAGGAAATAGTGACAAATGAACCGAGGCTCACCGACGATAAGCGGTGCTCCGCCCATGGACGCCCTTGAAGGACCGCGAGTGCGTTGCCGGCCTTTAAAAATTTGTTATTGTTTAGGTACATAAATCATTGAGCTGCCCCACCCTCGGTGTATCAACGTCAGTGACCTACGGGTCAGCTGAAACTTGATAAATTAATATACTTCAATGTATAATAGTTAAGCTGACCTTTTCATAATAGATAAATCTTAAATACATATAGAACTAACTCGTAACTACTTGGGTGGTTTGTTACTTTAATCGGTAAACACACATTCAAACGACATTGTGTGAAAACAGTTGAATATGTAAATAATTACATTTTTTAAACACAGTATTTTATTAAAATGATCTTCAAATACATAGCGTAATTATTATTGGTAATAATATAATTACATTTTTATAAAAACAAAGAGCCGGTTCTTTTAAAACTCCGCAACAGTATTTATGACGTGTTTTTTATCGTCATAATATCATCAACAGCCTATTAGTCCACTGCTGGATAGTCCTGCCCCAAAGACTGTTCTTTATACATTTCTCTGTACTGTTTTCTGTCATCTGTTTTTTATACATTTAATTTATTATAGCAACACGGTAATTATTCATAATATATCTTTATTGCTGACGAGTTTGTTTAGGTATAAGACAAAATACTTTGCTCATTTATCTTATCAAGCGATTAAAGTAATAATTTCATAACATCAAATTAATTTACGTGTTTTTATTGGGCAAAAAACGATAGTTGAATGCATTAAGATAAAAATAATCCCTCAAATATATCAGCAAAATGAGGTGATTACCTGCTGATGTTTCTTTCTACTTGCTTCTTAATTAAGCTCAATGTTGTTGTTTTTTTCTTGAACTGAAGAACTAAAAGAGTTGGGCATACAAGCACCTGCAACTAATGAATGACGACAGTCTCATATCATCAGGGTATAGAAAGATTTATTAAAAATACATAATTTTAATATTTTCCTTTTCTTCATAAATGTAACTATTTATTTTAATATTAATTTATTTTAAATTTTTGTATTATAACTAGTTGTTTAAAATAACGTTACCTGAGTCTGCGGCAGAGACAGTCAGTGGCCTGGAGGCCTTAAAATTTACCTACTTCGGAAAATAACAAAATAAAATTTTCATAAAAATCTTTATTCCGCCCAACCCCACAGGCCATGACTCTCCCTGATAGTCTCCTTGTTTTCTCTTTTTTGCCTAGTAAGCGCACTTGCTTCTCCTTTCGCAATTGCTTTCTTCCTCTCCATCTGCTTCTGTCTCTGCTCGAGATTTTTCTTAACTTGGGACTTCACCACATCGGGAGCTATAGTACTCGCAGAGGTATAGGATCTCATTGATCTTACATCAGATAATGCTTTTTCTATCATAGCCAATCTGTATTTCTGGGAGCTTTTATCATCTTTCTTTTCTGTTGTTTCAATGTTTTCGGATTCAGTCGACGAATGTAATACTAGTGTAGGTACTTTATCATCTAGTGATAGATCGTTAGTTGTCTCTATAACTTTGTGAATAGTTTCATCCTGTTGAACAGATGCTTCTACCTATAAAATAACGACACTTTTTAATAATGCTACATTAAATTGGCTTACCTCGTACAATCCGTTAATGTTTCAATAGATGAAATTCCTATAACACCCAGAATTTTTCAAAATTGGCCTAATGACTGATGTAGAAGCATTACTCACGATTGGCTTGCTAATGTAAAACTAGCAATGAAATACTTAAAATATCATAATTCTAGTATTTCTACTTAAGAAAGTACTTATTGGTCAACCATTGTAAAGCACATAGATTTTACTTTTCAGAATAGGAGAGAACATAATAAAAATTAAATAGAAATACAGCCGTATTCCTTTCGTCAATTGTTTTTTTAACATCAGATTAACAAATATTAAGGCCAGCAACGCACCCGCGGCTCTGCAAGGGGGGGGTGTCCATGGGCGGAGGGCCGCTTGCCCTGTGTGAACCTTCTGCGTGTTTGCCACCAATTAAATAAATAAAAAACAACTCAAAACTTACCGCTCGCCTCAGAGACTGTAATTCATCTTCACCCATTTTCATAGTATTTTTATTATTAATTTCTATGTCATCATATTCATCATCACTCACTTCGAGGTCAATACCCATTTCCTTATAAAAAAAATAATATACATAAAACATTTATGTTAGAGGAAAATTTTGTGCAATACAAACCGACAAAAACAGAGACAAATTTCAAATGTCCATTATTAACACCATTTATTAGTTAAACAACTTGATATGAAATATTTAAATAGCACTGTTCCACCTAGAATGAGTTACATTAACCAATAACAATATAAATGATATAATTACCTGAAGCAATGCATTCTCTGTAACAACATCCCGTTTGTAACCAGAACATGATACTTCAGTGTCAAGTTCATCATCTCTTTCTAGATCAGAAAATTTGGGACATTCTTCGCTTTCGTAACTGAAACGTTTCTTGAAGAACTCGCGTATACAGCGAACGTCACGGTCGAAGTAACTTTAACAATAATTCAATTTAGATAGATGTTAACTTAATGATTTTAGATGTTTAAAATGAAAGGTGGAAATCTTGCTTACTTTTTGTAACAAAATAATTCACCTGTTCACAAGATAAAGTAAAAATGGAACCTGATCAAAATTAAATAGTCAAAACAAGTTTGATTATCTAATTTTGTTTGTATTAACTAAATATAGTATCAATTCATGTTAATAAATAATATTAAAATAATGCAATATCTTACAGTTCAGCATTAGGATGTCGAGTGGAGACCATTTGTGGAAAGTCAATGATAACTGGGTGTCCATCTTCATCTATCATGATGTTGAACTCATTAAAGTCACCATGTATCACGCCACAATTGCCCAAACGGACTATTAGACCCATTAGCTCATCATATAGCCATTCAACATCTGACACTGACGTAACATGTGTTCTGAAAGTAAAATATTTGTTTTTAATCAAATATAATTAAGCAATTATTATTTAATTAATAGTTTATTCTATTGTTTTAAATGAATAATTTATTTTCAAGGTTTATAAAAGAATAAAATAATTATAATTACTGAATCGAATTTGCTATATGTATATGTTGTGTTATTGCATTAATAACTTTGTACTTACAGGGGTCCTCCTTTTACAAGGTTCATTACAACACAATGTCTATTAAAGTCTATAGGTTTAGGTACTGGAAAATCTCTGTCATACAAGGCCTTCATATATGCAAACTCTTTAGTAGCTGAAATTCTGGATAAATATAACCAAGAAGCATGATTTCGGTGTGCATGGTAATCTCTCTTTCCTTTAATATTGCGGAAACAGGTACGACCAAGTCTGGGAATTTAAAAGTTTGCATGCTTAAATAATAAATATCTAAATATAGATATGTAAAAGACACAAATTCATACAATAATTTCTAAATGTTAATTAAAGTATTTATATCATTTAATTAATTAAAAAATTCATTCAGTATGTGTTTTCATTACCTGTGTAATTTTAAACACAGAGGATTTTTATCTTCATCAGCTACAGTATAAATATTAGACTCCTTTCCTACACCAATTTGGTTTCCAAATGATGCAATTACTTTCCTATTTGTTAGAGCTTTAAGGGCCAAGTAGTCATAGCCGGAATTTGTAAGACGATAACCATCATCTGGAATAATTTATCTTATCTCAAAGAGCTTTAAATACTGTTATTTAAATGTTCTAAGCTAAGAGAGTAACAGTTTATTCACGGGTTGATATACTTCTGTAACTGATATGTCTACTGAAACAAATTAACACAATTGAATAGCTTGAAGCTTACATTGCTTCCCTCTCTCGTATGTAAGTAGCCGATGTTTACATAGATCCTTCATTAATTTATGGACTCCACCATGACGTAAGTTTGCGATTGACGCAACTAAGGAACCGGGTACCAATTCATGATTCTTCATTCCCATTTCAACCTGAAAAATGAAAAGCATTAAAGGGTAAATAAAATACAAAAATATAACCTTATAAATATATTACAATAATTTAAGAGTTACCGCAGTTAAAACTCTGAAGTCTTCACTAGTTAAATAACGCAACATTACTACATCGAGCTTTCCCATTGTGAGAAAGGGTCTGTATTTCAACTTTACAATTATTAATCACAAAATTACTGTAAGTTTAAAGGAACAAACATGTGTTAAACTTCAAATTCAATTTTGAAAACAATTTATAAATATGACATATGAAATAGTTTTTACTTACATTAGTTATGGCTTGGCTACATAACTTTTAAGCCATGTCTTTATTTTTAATAATATTTTTTTATAATTATATATTAATTAAGTCAATTTACAAACAAATTACACTATTAAATTTTCAATAGTATTTTTAATAAATATAAGAAATGGTTTATAACATTTTCGTCCTTCAACATAGCATTTAACTAAATTATAGGAAAATTATACAATTCAGTTAAATTGACGAGGTTAGAATACTAAAAAAATATTTGATTTTTATAGAATTTCTTTCCCAAGGATTATAAAAACCATAAAGTTACTTGGGAAAAAGTTAAGATAGGCTGCAAAGAGCTTAAAGCCAGAACCGTAAAAATCTCTAAAAATTATGTGTCTTCCATTTTTATGGGACAGATGGAGAGATACAGCATGAAGTGGGAGGAACAGCTGATGGTGGTGCGTGTCTACAATTGCAACATAATATGTAACTGTACTGTGTTTCGCTGAGTGAGTGAAGATATCGGAAGCCCTTAAAAGTGCTCCTTAAGCTGCGTAAAAAGCCGGCAACACAACCAAAGCGCAGACTGTGGCGCGATTGTTCATGGGTGGCGGTGTTTTCTAGGATACCCACCTGATCCATTGTTTGCTATAGAATAGAACACCTATGTGCCTGATAAATGATTATATTTATTTGTTATTGTCAAGAATAAGTACTGCAGCTACAAACGTGCGGCAGCGGTCCAGCACAAAACCAATACGTTTGTTTGCCTAACATTTTGAGTAAAGGTTTTATAATGTATGAGTAAATAGATCGTCTTGTAATTTGTTTTATGCACCGTGTAATTACTAATCCAAATTGATGATATTTTATAGTAAAATCTAATTGATTAAATGATTTTAATATATCCTAATATTTATTTTCGGCGTGAGTCTTGGTTTCTGGTAACATTTTATCGTAAAATTTTCATTGTGTCATTTTTTTTTTGGAATAACTACTCGTTGTGTGACCATACGGTCCTGACAGTTTATACTATTCGTAGTATAGTACTTGTGTCATGAGTCTCAAAAAAATGGTGTAAAATAATAAACTTTAAAAAGTTAGTTCTCGGAAAGTTAATATTTCCGATAGTTGTACTTTTAGAATTAATAAAACTAATTATGTGATATATTTCAGTACGCTTAACGCTAGCTATCCGGAGCGTGCCTAAAGTCTAATTTTATATTTAATACACTTATTTACTGTAGGCTTAAATGTAATTTTTTAACAAGTTTTGAGTTTTGAACATAGTTCGAATTAATTAAAAACCATGGCATCCAAAGGTTTCAAAGCAGGCACTATAACTTTGAATGAGTCAATCTGTTATTCTGGACAAGTTCTTTCAGGGGCGATTGAATTTCAGTTAGAAGAACCATTATCATTTGCAGGTATTGAAGAAATGTTATTAGAATTATTCAACCGCCACCGCCGGAAACGGAGGCGAAGACCGATAATGTCGCAAAGCCTACTCCGCTGAACTTCCAACCGTCCGCTCAGGCGGCCAACGTTCCCGTGTCACCCCAAGCCGAGGTTTGTGTCTCGCTGGAGACGCCTTGTGCTAGTCGCGGCACAAATAAGATTCTCGGATTCCCATGGCTCGCCCCAAAATTCCGCCAGAAGCTGTGAAGACCTTATGCCAACAGTGTTTGTCATTTCTATAAAAAAAAATAATTATTATTTTGATATCATTAAGAATATGTAGCAGCAGTGTGACTCCAGCTAAAAGTATTTTAATTTCTTTTTAAGTATAATGATATAAATTATTTTCAGCAATTAAAGTCATTTACATAGGTCAAGCTATTGTAAAGTGGGTAGAAAATGAAGTTCAAAATTACTCTGGTGTATCAAGAGTTCAGCAGATTGAGTATTTAGGAAAAGATGTTTACTTTCACACTGAACAGCTTTTGTGCGGAGGTATGTTATAGTTTGTAATTTATAAATTTTGCTTTTATTTTTCTTTCCTCTTATATTACTAAAGTATACTTATAAATTAAGTATCTTTTTTGGAATGAGTACTGATTTTGTTTTCTAAAATTTAGGTCCCACAACTTATCCAGCTGGTTCTCATACAATGAAGTTTTCATATCAAATTCCATCCAATGTTCCATCTTCGTTTAAGGGTAGTAAGGGTGCAATCACATACCAAATTGGAGCCATTATTGAATACAACGACAGTACTTTAGATGAGTTAACCATTGATTTCGATGTTATCGCCCCTTTAGATTTAAATACTATACAAAATATAAAGGTACCAAGATTTCTTTATTTTAATTTAAACTTCTGTTTGGTGTCTTTCATGTATTTTAAATAATTTGTCTTGTCATTTCAGAACCCTGCTGTGCTAGAATTTGAGGAAATGTCAAACTGTAATTGTTTTTGCCAGGACTCAATTATTTTCATAAAAATAGTGTTACCTTTGATAGGTTATTGTCCAGGACAAATGATGCAAATCAAAATTGAATCTAGAAACAACAGTAATGTGGAAATTAGAAAAATTATCTTTCAATTAGTCAGGGTAATATGATTGTTTATTCAATTATATATAAAACTTTATCTGCTATGTTAATATTAGGTCTATGCCACTTGATTTTAATTATGTAGCTTAATGTCTTCAAATATATCTTTCTTGCATTACTTTTAATACACTTTGTCAATCTCCTCATGTATATTTTTAATTACAGAGGGAAAAATATCATTCACAACAACCACCATCTACATATATACCACCAGAAGTGGTATTGGACACCATGACACAAGGTCCAATCTTAGCAAATACTAAATGTTCTTTTACATGCCAGATGAAAGTGCCAGATATAATAGCTTATAATCTAAATAGATGCAATATAATTGATTTGGGATATTTCTTAAAGGTAGTAAGGTTATTCTTATTAAAATTAGTGTTATATGTATATATAGTTATTTCAGTGGAATAAGCAAATTATATTGAAAACCTTAATAGATATAAGTTATTAAATAATATAAATTAATTCTGTTACCATGTTAAGTTAAG
Organism: Delias oraia; assembly: GCA_018230265.1. Lineage (NCBI taxonomy): Eukaryota > Metazoa > Arthropoda > Insecta > Lepidoptera > Pieridae > Delias > Delias oraia. The sequence continues at coordinate 1,645 of DWCF01001481.1, read as the reverse complement.
CCTCCAGTGAATGCAGCTTTCCGTCTCAGTACCATTGTTTACTTTTTCAAGAGTACTTCAAATTTCAGCACATTAATTAACCTATGTATTGAAATAAAATTTATTTTTTGAGCTTCATCTATGATTAAATATTTTGTATACATATATAATGCATAATTTACACTATATATATAATATATTGAATTCAAAGTAATTATATTTTTTCCCTTTTTTTAGGTAAAAGTAAAGCTGACAGGTTGTATTGATGATTTGGTTGACGAGTGCGAACTGTGCATTGGACTAATACCCCTTAAGGAGACAGTAACAGATGCGTACATACATCCTTTTTCCTACTTACTACCACAATCAACCCCATCTGTTTCTAACAATATTACTAGTATAATATCAAATGTTCCCACAAATCAAACAGTGTTTCCATATTCCGATGCACAAAGTTCAAATAGTTTCAATAGTCAAACTGCACTTCCTGCAAATATAGGTCCTTATGCTAAAACTCCATACCATATTGGGTTTAAAATTCCAAATATAGTTGTAGATCCTCCTTATCCCATTAATGGTGGCAACATGCCAACTCCAAATACTTCTCAGAAACCAAGTGCACCTCCAATGTAATTTATAGCAGTAAATAAATTCATATATTTGTAAAAAAAATCCAATTAATATTTGATCCATATCCAAAATGACATTGCATTGTTAGAAATATTTACAATATTATACTATTGTGCCTTACACAAACAAGTTATTTTGGTATTGTGAAGCATTATTAAATTAAAAGAATTTCATTTATTCTAAATGTATTCAACTGTTTTTCTTTCAATGTTATGTATGTAAGAGATATATTAATGTAATTTTTAAAGTATTTTTCAAAGAATAATTTACTTATCATTTTGTTAACTATTTATAATTTTGTATAAAAATTAAACGGATTAAAAGCAGATATTCATTTTTATATTCAATCCGAAAAAAATTTGAATAACAGAGCAATCACATGGATAAATCTCAAGAGATAAGTGTAATTTATAAAATAACATAATATTTTCATGTAAACAATATTAAAAAACACTAAAATATAAACATTTATTTTATATCTATAGTAAATATAAAAATATTACAAACAAATATATTTTTATAGACAACTCCAAAATTTCTTGTGTATATATGATACAAGATATTTTAAAACTTATAAAACTATTATATTGAGGTATATATTCACTTATATTATCACATTAAACAAATTGTAAAGGCAATCTAATTTGTTTATGTACAATAAAATATAAAAATAAGGATTTAATAATCTGTCAAGAATTGCAAGAACAATGTACCCTGTAATAAATATAGCACCAACATTTAATCAAGAAATGTACTTACTGTTATGTTAAAAATCAGCTGTAGTTGTGTTTACGGCTTAAATTAAACTATATAAGAAACATCTTATTTTAGTGTTTACGCTTTAATAAGCGTAAACACTAAAATAAGCTACTGCTAATGCTGCACGCGAATTTACAAGGATTAAACCTACATACCACTAAGACATATCTAAGTTTTATTCAAGCTAAATTAGAGATAAGATCATCATCATCAGCCCATTTAAGTCCACTGCTGGACATAGGCCTCTCCCAAAGACGCCCACCCGCTGCGATCTTGA